>JARYGA010060915.1:115391-197035 GCA_030545235.1 Helianthus tuberosus
CTGTGAAGATCCTTCAACTTGGCCACCTTTAATGAGCCTAAGAAAACAGTATACAATCATTGAAAATAATAAGTGGAATGACACTAATTGTAAATAAAACAGTAATTATAAATCTTTAAAAGCTATCTAATGTAAATGGAGATAAAGATTGACTGAGCTATTCCTGAAACTTGTAATTTCCTCAATATCATCATTGATAAACAAACGACTACCAAAAAATGCATTTTGAATATTTGGGTTGCCTACAAAAGAAAAGAGAAAACATCTTTAAACTTTCGCAGTAATATTTAAGAAATTAATATATATTATGATATATGATAAATGATGGTTATAGAGTACCTCTCCAATTCTTAACTTTAGCAAATTGAATTAGAACAATGACAATGGCATCACATGAATAACCCTGAATAAAAGTGGAAAACTGTTGTGCAAAATTATCCCACAAAGTGCAACCAATGGTGTCTCCACTAACAACAGAACAAAAGGATGTAAGAAAACATAAAGGCAAATAAAACAGATACAAACATAAGAATAAACCTAAAAGGTATGCAACTTCATACGTAAAGTTAACAATCTCAAAATTTATCCTCTTGCTTTCCTTTACAGAACGATTAAAAACTTCCATATCGGTAGTAGATACAACATAACCGATCACATCTAAAAAGGCAAAACACAAAGATAACTAACATTAACGCATCAACAATAAAATAAAAGAGAAGGTATATTTAGTTACGTGAAATACAAAAAAAAAAAAAAAAAAAACTAACCCACTGTTGATTCAACTTCAACCTCATGATTTATAATCTCATGTAGGTCAACAAACTGAAAACCATATAAAGGTCCGTCGAAATTCTCACAACGTTTGACATTGGTATGAAGGTAGAATATGAGCTTATAGGAATGCTTGATTACAGGAAACTTGTCATTCATCTCACCAACACCAAACTTGCTGAGAAGCACCACACTACCCTCCTCAAGCTGGTTTTCAAACACACACATCAACACCTTCTTTACGGTGGCCTGAATCTTATCACCCTAATTAAAACAGAAGATAAAAAACATAAACATAAAATCTTCTATGAATAAATACAAATAAAAACATAAGAATTTGTATTATCCAAAATACCTTTTCGTCCATCAAAATCATGTCAATCTGATACGCTTGCTTCCACAAACGTAATACTCGCACCTTCAACTTCCATGTATCTTTCTCGGTAGATATTTGATGAATATAACTGCAGGAATCGTTAGACATTGTTGGATGGTTGCAATGACAAATACAGGAGATCGGAAATACACGAAAGAGGTAAAACGGCAAAGACGAATATGAAATCTGATTATGATGTTGAGTATTTAAAGATTATCTTGCATATTGAATGTAGTATCGATTTCTGCATAACAAATTCGAATTTGAATTGGGAAAAATGGCGTGCAAGGAGGAGAAGGGTTTAATTGGGGGAGAAGGGTTGGCCCAATCAAATGCAAGAATTGGTATTAATTAAAAGTAATTACAATCTTAATTTTAAATAGAAAATAGTTTTATTGGTTAACTTATGTATGCATGTGTACATGTATGTGGTCATGTATGTGTTTTAGAAAAAAGATGACATTATTTTTTGAAGAATTGACATCACCCTTTTTAAAATAACTGTCTATGACTGGGGGAGGGCTACCTTATGACATCAGCCTTAATCCCCATTTATTAGATAAGATAGATTCTTCATGTTTTATTCTTTTGTAAACGAAAGATAGAAAGTCTATGCATGGGATAAATCTTAAAATACTTTTATGATTCTAATCTGTCTTGCTACAGTTTTAAGTAATAACAAGTAATAAAACCCGCGCGCGTTGCGGCGCGGCTACTTCGCAAATATCGAACGGATTAGTCCAAACGTTATGTGATGTGTTAACCATATGAAAACGCACGTTTTGTCTTTTAAGTTATAGCTAGTATCCTACCCGTCGCGCGTTGCGTTGGCGCATGACAGGTCGAATCATGCAGTAACACACGAAGTGTAAAACGCGCCGAATGTTGCGGCGGGACGTGACGACCACGAATTGTAAAACACAACACAATGCGTAAGACGCTATAAAACACAATGGGTAAAACACAATGATTTCAAGTAAATGTGTAAAACACACCAAAAATAACCTAGCAAACACATTAGAAAGTTCAATGCGTAAGAGACTAAAACACAATGCAATAATAATATACATTGCTTTTCTTCTTCCATCACCACGAACCTCGACATTTTTTCCAGCGAGAACCCACCACCAGGTCGTTTTTTTCTTTCGGAAACATTGCTTCTCCTGAAAGTGTATCTCCACTCACAGATCATCGCCTATCTCCTAACAGATTCATAAAAGCCAAAACACCGAGTTAGTTTTCGTACCATGAACTTTAACAAACAGGAACATGATAGAAACCAATAAATAATGAAATTGAAGGCTTCCACACACATAAGGCATAAACAAACAAATGATCTTCAATTTGAATTTATTGCTCATGAAATGTCATCATAATGATGAACTAATTTATTGCTCATGAATTGGTCTTTGAACGCTTCAATTTCTCCGGCTATAACTGCGACTCCATTAACAACATCATCCTTTGAAGTTCCAAATCCTTAGTAAACTACATCATCTGCCATTTTTGCATTCTTCAACCTTAATCAGCAAAAATAACACAACCAAGTTAGCGTTTATAATAGTAAACCAGCAAATAAAGCGTCTGTATAGTCGTCACTGCCAAAGGCGACTTGAAATGGGCGGCAACAATGACCAGTTATGTCTCTCTGTAAAGTCTAAATGTAAATCATTTCTTTAAACTGCCTAAGACCGCCCAAAACAGTAAACATACTTCTAAAGCATTGTAATTTTGCAAAACCTCAACTTTCAGTCTCTTGGATTTTTTGCTGGAATTATGTGATTTTGTATCTTTTACAAATAGTAAAAAAAAATGTGTGTCGTCTTTCTTAATAAAAAAAGGATCGTTACCTTAGAATCGGATTTGTAGACTGGTGTGAAAGAAACCAGCTGACTTTCAAGGAGACACAACATTCCATGCCATACCCATGGTTTAGAAAGATCAACGCTCTCGGTTCGGAATCAACAGGCAACTCGAATCCTTTCAAATTCAGGATAAACTCCTGAAAATAATTTACATTACCACCACTGTAACATTAATATGTTCAAAGTGCTACCTAATAGAAGTCCATATGGCAATAAAACAATTAAAGTCAGAAATATCAGTCGTTGCCTTCATATTGTCAGTTTCTTTTTGTAGTCACATATGAACCAAAGACGTTGAGTTGTACAAAAAAAACACCTAATCATAACTTGAAATCAAGGGGCGAATCAACGAATCACTGAAACAAAACGAAATACTCAACTCATTTGGATAGCAGAGATCAATTAAGGAACATATGACCAAAATATGATACTGAAACGGTTGGCTATCACCTCCTCGCCACAGAACCGACTCATAATTGCTGATTCACTAATCATGCATCGCCGAAGGTCCCTTCTGTCATCACCGGAATGACCATCGAAACCTTAGAAAATAAGAAAAATTGTTTTAGTCTACATTCACAGCCTGGTAATTAGCAAGGTGTCAACAACATTTAGCAGCATGTGCCATAAAAACGTTTAATAAGTTATCTGCCAACAATTCTAATAAGTTAATAGAACATGTATTATTACAGCTAGTCAAATAAACAATTATAATAAGTTATCTCCCAACACATTTCAAAAGTATTCAATATGCTATGTTAGTTACTACAAAAATATACATGGGTCGTAAATTTACTTACTATCCTCTGCTGTTAAATTCAATGAACGAAAAAACCCAATAAGGACCTTCCCGGACAAGACGTGCTTGTCGTCAAGCCAAAAGGTTTTAGCGGTGCAGAAGAAAAACTGAGATCCGTTGCCGTCGCCGAACTTCTTGCCATAGATTGAATTGACTTCGGTTCCGTTTCTGTTTCCTATGGCGAAGTCGGTGCTAAGGTACATGAAGTTAGGGATTATATTTACAAAAGCATCCAAGCCTACCTGGTAAGTGAATTTGAGCATCTAAAAAAACCTACACAAAACACCCAGATCGAAGACGAAGGAGAAAAAAACTAACCTTAATCTGGCACTGTTGTTTATCGGTCGGATCGATGTTCCGTAGGTTGCTCGGAGTTCGAACTCCCTAATGTTGAAACATCGAATTTACTCACTCAGCGTTCAATCCTGAAAACCAAAATAAAGCCCTAAAGATGGTTCATCGGAGCAGGGCAGATTGGGGAGGAACTGGAAAGGGGAGGAAGACGCGTGGAAAGGCAAGCAAACGTAGATGAGAACACGTAGCACAAAAGAAAATTTGTAGAGCCTGATGCAAGGATAAAGAAACTTACGTGAAGAAAAGCCTATTAGGTGGCGGTTGTGTAACCCTAGACAGAGAAAGAAGACAACTGTTGTGCGTGAGACGTAGGGCATTTTTGTAAATATGTCGGTGCATTGCACGGACTTTCTCATTTAAGATTATATAGAATATTTCTGAAAAGCCCTCCACATAACCTTTTCTCTTTGTTTTGACCGAAAAAAAATCCACTTGGCAACACTGGCGAAACTTGAGATTTCCGACCGGAGGCCGGAAGCCACCGTATCAAAAAATTTCTTTAAAACCGGGGGGGTCGAAAACGTATATACACAAAAATTTCTATACGAAAACTAAATACTCTCCACTACTGATCGAAAAGTTCGGGGGATCGCAGTGGCGAAGCTTGAAATTTTTTGCGGGGGGGGGTCGAAAACGTATATACCCAAAAAATTTCTATAGAACCGGGGGGTCGAAAACATATATACTAAAATTTCTATACGAAAACTACATATATAACACTACTGGCCGAAAAGTTCGGGGGGTCGGGCGCCCCTCCCGGCCCCTTCAAAGCATCGCCCTTGGGGGATCGGCCGCTCCCTCCCGCCCCTTAAAAGCTTCGCCCATGCTTGGCAACACCACATTTCTAATATTCACCACTGGTGTGATTACAGGAGGATATTGACACATCTAGAAGATCCATTTGGCCACACCACATGTCTAGTAGTCGCACGTTCACCCGCCATCGCAACCTTCATTAAAGGCCCATCATTATTTCTCATATATGTGTCCATCATCTACATGTGGCGAAGCTTGAGATTTTCGACCGGTGGCGAAAGTCATCGGACCTAAAACTTTCTATAAAACTGAGGGGTCGAAAACATATATTTAGGACCCTAATGTTTTTAGGACCTAAATTGTGTCTTTTTCTACATGCTTAATGGGACTGCCCGCGAGTGATTAATAACGAACCATAAACTCCACTAATTACTAAATACACCTCCATTCTTTTACATACTTACGGGTGAGTCCCGTGTGGGACGGATACTTTTTCTCTCACAAGAGGATATGATTAGTAAGAATAAGGATGCATTTAGATCATCCCTTTTAAAATTGGTACCATGCCCATACCAAACAAGCACTATAGATTCACTTTTCCATATTTCCATGCTTAGGGTGAGGGGGGCACTCCCCTAAGGGTGGGCGGGGCACCTTCGGGGAGGGGTTGCGGGGACCGGTTTTGCCGATTAGGGGGGTGCCGCCATCCAGGCGGTGACACATTTCGGTGACACAACTCGGTGGAAGGTTACCGAAGAGAGGGAGGAGAGAGGGGAGGAGAGAGGAGGAGATGGGCCAATCAAAAATTTTCTTTTTTATTTTTTATTTTTATTTTTTTAATAAAAAACCAATTCACCTAAGAGGGGAGTGCCGCCATCAATTTAGGGTGTTAGGGGAGTTTAAGAGGGGAGTTGACGTGGCACACGAGGATTGGTTTGGCGTAAGAGAGGGGACTCCCCTCTTAGGGGAGTGCCCCGAGTACCCTAAGAGGGGAGTCCCCTCTCTTACGCACCACCAACCAGCTAGTGCCACGTCAACTCCCCTCTTAAACTCCCCTAACACCTCATTTTGATGGCGGCACTCCCCTATTAGGGGACTTGGTATTTTTTTATTTTTTTTTAATTATGCATGTTTATAAAAAAATATTAATAAAAATTAAATAAAATTTAACAAAAGACATTTCAAAGTAGAAAATAAAAATAAAAATAAAAATTAAATTCAAACTAGAAAATTAAAATTACATTCAAACTAGAAAATAAAAATTACATTAAAACTAGAAAATAATAATTTTAGAAATCGCACGGCCACCCGTACTTTTTAGCGATGTCGCGTTTTCTGACGAGGATGAACGGCAACATACTTGGCGGAGCATCGTCGTGCGGCTTGATGAATATTTCCATATCTCGATCGTAATTATAGTTTTTCATCGTCTCGCGTTGTTCCGATATGAGCTCGAGAGCCTGCTCCTCTCTTTTCATCCTCAATTCAACCGCCTTATATTCAATCGCGTTTTTCTTTTCTTTCATGGCGGTGTACTCTTTGAATTGTTCCGCCAACTCGGCCGAGCTTCCCTCGGACGATGTCGCTTGACGCTTGTCTCGCCGTTGTGCTCTTTGTGGCGAGGGGTCTTCGTTCATATCGGGTATGGAAGGGTCCACCTCAACGGGCTTTCTTTTATTTCCCGAACCTTCCCCTTCCTCACCCAACAATGGGACTTGGGCCCATTTGTCGTGTTTTCGAAGGACCTCCCACGCCTCGATATGTTGAAAACCGTTCGGAAATCTATCTTTAAATTCTCTTAAAGCGACTTTCATCACGTCGAGATCCTTGACTCCGCTTCCTCGTGTGCGATCCTACATATTATAAAATAATAAGTGTTAAAAAAATATGAACTTAGTAAAGAAAATTAAAAAATATACAATGTTAAAAAATATAATTTTTACCGCTTGTTGGTATAGGCCGTTGAAAAAGTTTATTTTCGTCTTCATCGGGCCCCATTTAGACCGTACTTGATGCACGGTCCGGTTACTTCCGCCGACGGTGGCGTTAAAATGATTTAAAATATTACGCCAAAAACTATCGCGGTTTTGTTGATTGCCCTTCTTTTTGTTGGTAGAGCAATGTACATACGCCTTCGCCAACGCCTCTTCTTGGACCTTTGTCCATTTTTCGCTCGTCATTTTTCCCTTTTTATCCCGAGCGTCATCTTCTTCGTTGCCCGCGTCTTCATCCACATTATATTCATCGTCCTCGTCGCCCAAATTTTGAGTTTCGGGCACTACCTCATCGTCCTCGTCGTCCCAAACAGGTAGAGGACGTTCAACATTTTCTTGGACCGATGGAAGTTGTGGGGAACGAAAACCATATGGGTCGAAGGCGGGGGATTGAGGAGGAACATCCATTGATAACAAATTTTGAAAACCATAGCCGAAATTGGGTTGAAGGTTGGTTGCTTGGGTGTTGTAAAAGGAGGGGTGTGAAGGTTGTTGGAAAAAAAACGGGGGTTGTGGAGTATATCCGAAAGGGGGTTGTGATTGTGCACTTGCACCGCTCGAACCACCACGAGACGGTTGCTTGCCTCGTCCCTTAGTTTTTTTCTTGGCTTCGCGGGGTTGGTTCTCCATTGCTCGGTTTGAGAAGTATAAAAAAATGAAATTTGTATAAAAAATGTGGTTTGATGAGAGTGTGGGTTGATGAGAGTATGAAGGTGTGGTTATTTATATTTGTAAAAAAAATGAATTTTTTTTTTGTTTATGACCGTTCAAATGAGACCGTTCCTCAATAATCGAGCCAAATTCAAACCGGTGGACATGTGCCGAAACCACCCCCGAATCGGGTCCCCGCACCGATGGCGGCGGTGTTCCCGATCGGGGAAAGTGGTCACCGATGGGGTCCCCGCTTGGTGCCCCGAATACCCTTATATTCTAACTTTTTCGAATTTCGATCAATACTAGATGAAATGACACTCATATAATACGGTTTCTTACACATGCATATCCCAACTAAAACAAACATATTATAATTCTAAAAATGTTTTAATATTAAATTCATGATGTAAGCTATCGTAAAACCAAATTTGAGAAAACCATGCAGTGCCCATCTTTTTATTAGGGGAGACTATTTGCACACTTGGTGTGTAGATAGTCAGTTCAAAAAGGGCTTTTCTGTCCTATATGCACACTCTGCAGTTTCGAGCTGTGGTCGAAGTACGGCGTTTTGGTCGGTCAACCAGACAAATACTGACGGGTGTTTGACGGGTCTTTTCACCGGATTAAAACACCGAGCTTTGGGCGCGTTTTAGTCCTGTCAACCAGACACCCGGTCAGTCTTTTGTCTGGTTGACCGGACCAAAACGTCACACTTTGGCCACAACTCGACACTGCAGGGTATGCATATAGGACAAAAAAAACACTTTTTGATGTGCATATAGGCATTTGGGTGTGCCAATAGGTACACCCTTTTATTATAGTACTATATAACCTGTTTGTAAATGTTTGAGTTAATTGTTGCCATTTTGATCACATACCCTAACTCCATCAAAAAATCCCATTTTTAACCAAGGGTATTTTGGGGATTTTAATTTTAAATCTTTTCAATTGCCATTTTGATCCAATCCAAAAAAATTCTAAAAAATAAAAAAAATACAAAAAAATGAAAAAAATCTAAAAAATAAAAAAAAATCTAAAATATTCTAAAAAAAGCAATTAAATTCTAAAAAATCAAAAAAATTCTAAAAAATAAAAAAAAATCTAAAAAATAAAAAAAATCTTAAAAAAATCATAAAAATTCTAAAAAATCAAAAAGCAAAAATTTTAAAAATAAAAAACAAATCTAAACAAATAAAAAAAAATCTAAAAACTCAAACAAACATATTTAAAAGTTTCAAATTCAAAAATGACGATATATTCCTCGTCCAAACGAAGATTTTCAAGTTTTATCTATTTTGTTGAGTGAATAAGTGGTCATGATGAGATAAAACCATTTATCCATTTAAAAAATCAAATTTCATTTTAAGTTGACATCTTTCACAAACATTCTTACATTTCCACATTAATTATCACCCTTTTGGCCTTTTTATATATGTTTTCATAGCAAAACTATTTATTACAACAAAATTTTCATGTTTAGTTTTGTATCAATTAATATAATTCACTAAATATAAATATCATGAAATATAAATTTTATAATCTAAAACATAACATGCATGTTCGTTAGTTAGTGGTTCTATCAAGAAACATAAATTTTATAATCTACTTTGTTGAGTGAACGAGTGGTAATGATTAGATAGAACCACTAACTAACGAACATGCATGTTATGTTTTAAATTATAAAATTTATATTTCATGATATTTATATTTAGTAAATTATATTAATTTATACAAAACTAAACATGAAAATATATTCGTTTGGACGAGGAATATATCGTCATTTTTGAATTTGAAACTTTAAAATATGTTTGTTTGAGTTCTTAAAATATTTTTTTTATTTTTTTAGATTTGTTTTTGATTTTTTAGAATTTTTTTGATTTTTTAGATTTTTTAGATTTTTTTATTCTTTAGAATTTTTATTTTTTAGAATTTTTTTATTTTTTTAGAATTTTTTTGATTTTTTAGATTTTTTATGATTTTTTAGAATTTTTTTATTTTTTAGATTTTTTTTATTTTTAGAAAATTTTTTGATTTTTTTTTATTTTTAAGAATTTTTTTTATCTTTTAGAATTTTTTGCTTTTTTTTAGAATTTTTTGCTTTTTTCTAGAATTTTTTTGATTTTTTAGAATTTTGTTGATTTTTTAGATTTTTTTCATTTTTTCATTTTTATGATTTTTTTTATTTTTTTGAATTTCTTTTTTGAAATTTTAGGATTTTTTAGAATTTTTTTGTTTTTTTTTGGATTGGATCAAAATGACAATTGAAAAGATTTAAAATGAAAATCTCTAAAACACCCCTGGTTAAAAATAGGGTTTTTGGATGAAGTTATGGTATGTGATCAAAATGACAACAAAAGGGAAAAATCAGGGACACAGAGGCGAAAAAAACATATTTTGACTAAAATAACAAATTTGGACAAAACTCATGGACTAAAATCACAATTAAGTCTAAATGTTTAAAACATGATGAGTCATATGATATGACATTGTAAATGAGAGGAATGTAGGTTACCTAACAGTGAAGCTTTGAACAGGAAACAAGGACCCCACGTGGGAACCCCATCATATTTGTGTAGAAAGTGCATGGGCAGGTGGCATTTACATGATCTTCTAGCTACCCCTCGGCATTTTACTTTAACTAAGAACGTGGGGTATGGGGCGGGGGTTTGGGTGTGGGTTGGGGGAAAACGTCCAAGCCACCATCCCGGGTGGGCTTGGGTTGGGGCGTGGCCCTTAGGGCTTGGGTTTCAAGCCGGGCGTGGGGCGGGTCTAGCAAGGTGACATAGCGGGCTGTGAATGGCCAAACCAAACTAGCCGTTGGGCTAGCCGTGGAAAACGAAGAGGAGGAGGAAGAGACTCAACAGCCTAAACGCAGGAGAATGTACTGTTGGAAATTTTGTGAAAATAGCATTTTTCACAAATATAGGAAAATGATTTTTTCCTATTTTGGACTAGAAATAAATATAATAAAATGAGCGGGTTTCATATACTTATTTGTGGGTTTGTGTTCTATGTCGGAAGGGCTTCGCAACGAACTAAACCATGTCCAAAACGGAGCTAAGATGAATGAGATATCGATGCTCAAAGATTGGTGTTTGAAACTTGAATGCTGAAAAAAAAAAGTGGGAAAGTGGCACCTTGTCCCACATCGGATGAGAGATGGAACTTAAAGGGGTATTTAAGTGG
This sequence comes from Helianthus tuberosus, assembly GCA_030545235.1. Taxonomy (NCBI): domain Eukaryota; kingdom Viridiplantae; phylum Streptophyta; class Magnoliopsida; order Asterales; family Asteraceae; genus Helianthus; species Helianthus tuberosus. Next base: position 126,147 of record JARYGA010060915.1, read on the forward strand.
GAACTCTCCATCCTTATTGTTTCATGGAAGCACTCACTAGTGTACTCGCGAAGGGTGCGGAGCACCCTAACTCGCACTCGCGCACGCGCGCGTGGCGTGGGCGATGAGGCGCAATGTGGCGCTTTGATGGCGCACTTTGCACTTCGCATCGCCGCTTGAGAGCCGCCTTTGTATTTTTTACCACGTGCGCGTGGTGGAAGCACAAGGGTTGTAAGGACCAAGTGGTTGGTGATGTGGCATGCATGCGCATGACCCTGGTGGGTCCACGCGCGATGGCGCATGACGTGGCAATCATGCGCGCGGGGTACACATGGCGCGCACTAGTGCATGGGCCTGATGTGACGTGCGCGGCGCACCAAAGTGAGCCAAAACGGCGCGACTGTGTGGCGTGCTCGTAGAGGCTCACAGGTGACGTGGCACACGCGCGCATGGACCTAAGTGAGTATGGCGCACGCGCGCATGGCAGTGAGCCAAGTGGACGCACCGCGCGCGAGGGCTGCAGACCTGCGCGCGCACCAGTGTGTCTTGCGCGCGCGCAGTAGCTTCCAGCAGCAGTTACTGCAGTGCAGTTACGTTTTCAGCATTTGAAACTGACATAGTTAATGCGTTTGACTGAGAATTTAATGACGAATTAAGGTGCATTGAAGACGTTTAATGCAGTTTAATTCGCCCACTTAATTCTTTTTCAGTTTCGACTTCAGTTTGCAGTATAAATAGGAGGAGCCTACTGCAGCTAAGAACACCGGAATTCACCAGCTCTTTACATTCCTCTCTCCCTACAGAATTCTGCTCTTCTTCTCTCAAGCTAGCAAGGTACACCTTCGGGTTGGAGTCAAGACCGGCAGTGCAACTGCTTGCGGCTGTTGTATCCTGGAAACAAACGTGTTCTCCTGGGAGACACGAAATTTGTTTTAAGGGACCCGTGTCTAACACGATCCTCAGCCAAAGAACAGTGTTTCTGTTCGGATATCTGTTCCTGTATTTCCCTTTTCTGTTGTATTTGTAATTTTTATTTCAGTTGTAATTCGGTCTTGTTTTATATTTCAAGTTAATAAATTATTTTATTTATTTTTACACGAACGGATTCCTACAATCTTAAAACAAATTTTAAAACACCGTTCGTGTAGAATCACAAACTTCTCTGCTGTGATTTCAAATTTTTTTCTCACAGCAGGTTGTGTTTTAAAAGGTTTTTCTCTGTTTTGATTCAAAGTAGCGACTTTGTCAAAACAGAACTCTGTTTCTACTCCTTCTGTCGCTGAAGTTCTAGAAATCCTACTGTTGTAGTCTTCAAAGTTGGACTTAGAAGCTACAAGGCTGAATTTTTTGAGCTCCTAATAATAATAAAGTAGCGTCTTTATTATTTTGAAAACAGAATTTAACTTGTTTTCTTGAAACTTTTTCAGAATGTTGACTGAAAATGTGAACACGAGCAACACTAATGTTGTCGTTGGAACCCCTGCCAACACTGTGGGAGCGTCCACAGTGGCAAATCATGTTGAACGACCCGAGAAGTTCTCGGGTCTCCACTTCAAGAGGTGGCAACAGAAGATGTTCTTCTACTTGACCACCATGAACCTTGCGAGGTTCTTGACGGAGACCGTTCCCCAACCTGCGGAAGGGGAGACCGATGCTCAGGCTCTGAGCACGGTAGAGGCGTGGAAGCACTCGGACTTTATATGTCGAGGCTATGTTCTCAACGGTCTCTCGGATGCATTGTATAATGTGTACTATAATATCAAGACTTCCAAAGAATTATGGGAGTCTTTAGAGAAAAAGTACAAAACGGAGGATGCGGGAACAAAGAAATTTGTTGTCGCCCGTTTCTTGGACTTTAAAATGGTTGATAACAAGTCTGTTATGAACCAAGTCCAAGAGTTGCAAATTATACTAAATGACATCCATGCTAAGGGTATGGTACTTAGCGAAACTTTTCAAGTGGCAGCCATGATCGAAAAATTACCTCCTGCTTGGTTGGATTTTAAGAATTATCTTAAACACAAGCGAAAGGAAATGTCGGTCGAGGATCTTGTTCTTCGTCTTCGTATAGAAGAAGAAAACAGGGTGGCCCAAAATGGCACCATTTTGCAAGCTTCGGCTAAAGCAAACATGGTGGAAGTTGGGGAGTCCTCAAAGAGCAAGAAAGGCAAGGGTAAAAAGGACAACAAAGGGAAAGCAAAGGTTAGCAACCTTGGACCTAAAAAGGGGGCTGTGAAAAAGAAGCCTGCGCTTTTCCAAGGTACTTGTTACAATTGTAACGAGACGGGGCACCGTGCTAACCAATGCAAGAAACCTAAGCGTGAGCGTGCGCACATGGTTGATGAGGATGGTATGCCTCTCATTGCAATGATAACCGAGGAAGCGGCTATGATTGAAGAAGTCAACGCAATGGGTGAAAACCCAAAAGGATGGTTCGTTGACACGGGTGCAACCAGCCATGTTTGTGGAGACAAGGCTCTTTTCTCTACATTCAAGGAAGCTTCAGGTGAAGAAAAGCTTTATATGGGGAATAAAGCTACCGCAAGCATCAAGGGGGAAGGCACGGTCGTCTTGAAGATGACTTCGGGCAAGGAGCTTACCTTGACCAATGTGCTTTATGTCCTAGAGATACGGAAGAATCTCGTGTCGGGATGGATGCTCAACAAGTTTGGATTTCGTCTAGTGTTTGAATTGGACAATTTTGTCTTGTCTAGACGTGGAATGTTTGTTGGTAAGGGCTATGCCCTAAATGGAATGTTCAAAATGAATGTATTGGTTGTTAACCAAAACAAAAATATGAATGAAAATGTTTCTTCTACTTACATGATTGAGTCTTCTAATGTTTGGCATGGTAGACTAGGGCATGTAAATTTTAATTCATTACGACGTTTAATTAAATTAAACTTGATACCAACATTCCATATCGAGTCCAATCACAAATGCGAGACATGTGTTGAATCCAAACTTACGAGATCATTGTTTAAATCGGTTGAACGAATAACCGAACCCCTTGATTTAATTCATACCGATGTGTGTGATTTAAAAGCGGTTCCCACGCGTGGAGGAAACAAGTACTTCATCACGTTTATTGATGATTGTACTAAATATTGCTATGTGTATTTACTTAAAAGTAAAGACGAAGCAGTAGAGAAGTTTATCTTGTACAAAAATGAAGTTGAGAATCAACTTAAGAAGAAGATAAAAGCTTTGAGAAGCGACCGAGGAGGTGAATATGTTGCACCTTTTGCGGATTTATGCGCAAAAAGTGGCATTGTACATGAGTGTACACCTCCTTATTCTCCACAATCAAATGGCGTTGCGGAACGAAAGAACCGCACATTGAAAGAAATGATGAACGCCATGTTGATAAGCTCGGGAGTGAACCGAGAAATGTGGGGGGACGCCATTCTCTCAGCAAACTATCTTTTGAACAAGATACCTTTGAAAAATAGGGACGAAACTCCATATGAGTTATGGAGAAAAAGGAAGCCATCGTACAAATACTTGAAAGTGTGGGGGTGCCTAGCTAAGGTGATTGTACCACCTCCTAAGGCTCTTAGGATAGGACCCAAAACTGTTGATTGCATTTTCATTGGATATGCACATCAAAGTAGTGCGCATCGCTTTCTTTTATATGAATCCAAGAATCCCGATGTACACAAACACACTATCATGGAGGCAAATCCTAATATCGTCTCATATTTTGAGAATGTGTTTCCTATGTTAGGACAAACACATGCGCCTTCATCAAGAGCGGTTGATGAAGTAGGTCCAAGTTCATCTACATGGTTAGATGAAGCAGGACCAAGTTCATCTACGAGGATAGATGAAAGACATGAACGCCCCGAGGTCGAGGAGGGTGAGCTTAGACGAAGTAAACGACAAAGGGTTGAAAAATCTTTTGGTCCAGACTTCATGAGCTATATGGTTGAGGGTGAGCCCAATACCTACCGCGAAGCGGTTACCTCCGCGGAAGGACCTCAATGGCAAGAAGCAATTAAGAATGAAATTGATTCTATATTGCAAAATCATACTTGGGAGTTAGTAGATCTTCCAACTGGTTGCAAACCACTTGGATATCGTTGGATATTCAAAAGGAAGATGAAAGCCGACGGAAGTATTGATAAATACAAGGCAAGGTTAGTAATCAAAGGATTTAGACAAAAGGAGGGTCTAGACTACTTTGATACTTACTCGCCTGTAACGCGAATAACCTCTATTCGATTGGTTCTTGCAATTGCGGCTCTAAGAAATTTGGAAGTTCACCAAATGGATGTAAAGACCGCATTTCTAAATGGCGATTTAGAAGAAGAAATTTACATGGAACAACCTGAGGGTTTTTCCGCCCCTGGAAACAAGGGTAAAGTATGTAAATTGGTCAAGTCTTTGTATGGCTTGAAGCAAGCTCCAAAACAATGGCACCAAAAGTTTGATCATGTCATGATTGATAATGGTTTCAAAATAAATGAGTGCGACAAGTGTGTTTATTTTAAAGACACACCAAGAGGTTATGTGATTCTATGTCTTTATGTAGATGATATGCTTATCATTGGGAGCGATGATAAGATGATCAACTCAACAAAAGACATGTTGAAAGCGAGGTTTGACATGAAAGACATGGGTCTCGTGGATGTGATTCTTGGAGTAAAAATCACTAGAACCCAAAATGGTCTTGTGTTGAGTCAATCTCACTACGTGGACAAGATCCTTGGGAAATTCAATTCGGACGATACGAGTATAGCTCGATCTCCAATTGATAATACCCAACGCCTAAGGAAGAATAGAGGCGAGAGTGTTTCTCAGTTAGAATACTCAAGGATCATTGGTAGTCTCATGTATCTTATGACATGTACTAGACCCGACTTAGCATATGTAGTGAGCAGGCTAAGTAGATACACCAGTAATCCGAGCGAGGATCATTGGAAAGCTATCACGAGGGTGCTTAGATACATAAGATACACGAGAGACTATGGATTGCATTATACCCGTGATCCAGCAGTGATCGAAGGATACACTGACGCGAACTGGATATCGGATATAAAGGATCACAGATCCACAAGTGGTTACGTGTTTACACTTGCTGGCGCAGCTATAGCTTGGAAGTCTTCCAAGCAAACGGTTATAGCTAGATCCACGATGGAATCCGAATTCGTCGCTTTAGATAAAAGCGGGGAAGAGGCGGAGTGGCTACGTCAATTTGTGGAAGATATTCCAAAATGGCCAAAGCCGTTGACGGCGATCTGCATACATTGTGACAATCAGTCTGCTCTTGCTAGAGCACAAAACATGATGTACAATGGCAGATCAAGGCACATTCGACGTAGACACAACACAGTACGACAACTTATCTCAACGGGTGTTATCTCAGTTGACTATGTGAGGTCAACTGAGAACATTGCGGACCCGTTAACAAAAGGCTTAAGCACAGATAAGGTGTATAGGTTGTCAAGAGGAATGGGACTAAAGCCATGGATGAAGGGAATATGAGGGAAACCTAACCTAGTTGACTGGAGATCCCAAGATCTAGGTTCAATAGGCAAACTTAATCATAAACCCAAAGGGAGTCACTGTGGGGGGTGCCCCAAAATCAATAAAGGGAGTTGTATACTTCCTAGTCCATTCCAATCAGTGACATGAAAGAAAGGTTAAGCATGTTGAGGTTAAGGATTTTGAGGAAATCCAAATTAAGCATGATGCTTTTAATGATTCAGAGGAATCACCTATGTTAGAGAGAAGTGGGGTCGCTTCAAATGGATTTGTGGGGAGGCGCAAATCCTAGAGCTCTCGCAGAACCAGGAACGTGTTCCATGACCATGAACGGACACAACCATGAGGTCTTAACTCGACTAGGGCGAGTATTGTGTGAATGTATATTGTCGCCTACATAAATGGGGGATTGTTCAAGGACACCGCGTCTACAAGACCCTAGGAGGCTAAGTATGCTTCACAAAAGGAGGTTCAAAGGTTACACCTACCTATCTTGCAATACTCAACTGTTGAACGTGTATCGTTGAAACTTGATAGATCGATTTCTTTTCATGTGGGGGATTGTTGGAAATTTTGTGAAAATAGCATTTTTCACAAATATAGGAAAATGATTTTTTCCTATTTTGGACTAGAAATAAATATAATAAAATGAGCGGGTTTCATATATTTATTTGTGGGTTTGTGTTCTATGTCGGAAGGGCTTCGCAACGAACTAAACCATGTCCAAAACGGAGCTAAGATGAATGAGATATCGATGCTCAAAGATTGGTGTTTGAAACTTGAATGCTGAAAAAAAAAGTGGGAAAGTGGCACCTTGTCCCACATCGGATGAGAGATGGAACTTAAAGGGGTATTTAAGTGGGAACTCTCCATCCTTATTGTTTCATGGAAGCACTCACTAGTGTACTCGCGAAGGGTGCGGAGCACCCTAACTCGCACTCGCACTCGCACACGCGTGCGTGGCGTGGGCGATGAGGCGCAATGTGGCGCTTTGATGGCGCACTTTGCACTTCGCACGCTCGCATCGCCGCGAGCCGCCTTTGTATTTTTGACCACGTGCGCATGGTGGAAGCACAAGGGTTGCAAGGACCAAGTGGTTGGTGATGTGGCATGCATGCGCATGACCCTGGTGGGTCCACGCGCTATGGCGCATGACGTGGCAATCATGCGCGCGGGGTACACATGGCGCGCACTAGCGCATGGTGCATGGGCCTGATGTGACGTGCGCGGCGCACCAAAGTGAGCCAAAACGGCGCGACTGTGTGGCGTGCTCGTAGAGGCTCACAGGTGACGTGGCACACGCGCGCATGCGCGCATGGACCTAAGTGAGTATGGCGCACGCGCGCATGGCAGTGAGCCAAGTGGACGCACCGCGCGCGAGGGCTGCAGACCTGCGCGCGCACCAGTGTGCCTTGCGCGCGCGCGCGCGCAGTAGCTTCCAGCAGCAGTTACTGCAGTGCAGTTACGTTTTCAGCATTTGAAACTGACATAGTTAATGCGTTTGACTGAGAATTTAATGACGAATTAAGGTGCATTGAAGACGTTTAATGCAGTTTAATTCGTCCACTTAATTCTTTTTCAGTTTCGACTTCAGTTTGCAGTATAAATAGGAGGAGCCTACTGCAGCTAAGAACACCGGAATTCACCAGCTCTTTACATTCCTCTCTCCCTACAGAATTCTGCTCTTCTTCTCTCAAGCTAGCAAGGTACACCTTCGGGTTGGAGTCAAGACCGGCAGTGCAACTGCTTGCGGCTGTTGTATCCTGGAAACAAACGTGTTCTCCTGGGAGACACGAAATTTGTTTTAAGGGACCCGTGTCTAACACGATCCTCAGCCAAAGAACAGTGTTTCTGTTCGGATTTCTGTTCTTGTATTTCCCTTTTCTGTTGTATTTGTAATTTTTCTTTCAGTTGTAATTCGGTCTTGTTTTATATTTCAAGTTAATAAATTATTTTATTTATTTTTACACGAACGGATTCCTACAGGTACATCGCTCGTGAACGGCTCACCGCTAACGATTTGTTGGTAAGCGATTACTTCTCAGCGGAACCAAAGTATGATGAAAAAATGTTTAGGCGTCGTTTTCGTATGAGTAGAAACTTATTTTTAAGGATATCTAGAGATCTTGAGGAGAAGTATGTTTACTTCCAACAAAAACCGGATGTAACCGGGCAATTAGGATTTAGTACGTGGCAAAAGGTCACGGCCGCACTTAGGCAATTAGCGTACGACAATAGTTCCGACATTATGGATGACTATTTAAAAATGTCTGCACGTGTAGCTAGAGAAAGTCTTCACAACTTTTGTTCGTGTATTCTAGAACTTTATAGGAAAAGATATTTAAGAAAGCCCTCGTTCAGTGACATGCAACAATTATTGGAACATCACGCAGATTATCATCAGTTACCCGGGATGATAGGTAGTTTAGATTGTATGAAATGGGCTTGGGAGCTTTGTCCTACCCAATGGCAAGGCGCTCACACGAGTGGATTTCACGGAAGTCCAGCCATCATGCTTGAAGCGGTTGCGTCTCAAGATCTTTGGATATGGCATGCGTTCTTCGGTATGCCAGGTTCACATAATGATATTACCATCATAAACCACTCGCCCCTTTTCAATGATCGGGTAAACGGTATAGGACCCAAAGGAACTTTCTTTGTAAACGGGGTTGAGTACGTGTATGGGTACTACCAAGTTGATGGGATTTACCCGGAGTGGGGGGTTTTCGTAAAATCGTTCACAAAATACGGTACCACAGATCCAAAGAGATTAAAGTTTAACAGGGTCCAGATGGCTGCACGTAAAGACGTCGAGCGAGCATTCGGTGTTTTGAAGAAAAGGTGGCGAATATTGGCAATGCCTTGTCGACTATGGGACAAGGATCAGATTGGAAACGTGATGTACACATGTATCATTCTTCACAATATGATTTTGGAGGATGAAGGTAGAGCGGTCGTTACCTACTATGATGACGATGACCCCCAACCAGGTAACGTAACAGACGAAGATAAAGCGGCAAATGAATTTTTGATCAAGTCAAGGGATATACATCACAACCTTCGATCTGATTTGGTGGATCATGTTTCAACGATTCCTGGGTTCGAAACAGACGACGAAGACGACGAAGACAACGAAGACGACGAAGAATGATTGTTTTTTATTTTGATAATTATTATGTATGTTTATGTAGTTTAAAAAAAATATGTATTTTTATTATTTATGTAGTTATAAATATAAATATAAATATATATTTAAAAAAAATGTTCATGTGGCTTGGCCACGCCAGCCAACCCACGCCCAACCCAAGCCCCACCATACCCCTTAAACTTGGCGTGGGTTGGGGGAATATTCAACATGCACGTGTCACCTAATGCCCCAACCCATGCCCCAACCCAAGCCCACCATACCCCACGGTCTAAATAAATAGTATATAATGATTTCACTGACAGCTAACCTATACGAATTATAAATCTTAAAAGCGTGAGATAGCAACAATATATACACGGGGAGGATCCGTTAAAAAAGTTTGTGTCATGGAAAGAGGTAAGAAGGATTTCTAAAAACTCAATATCCGGCTCAAACGAATTTCTATTAAACTTATTGCAGCGGCTTTGAAATCTGCTTGTCGAACCATAAGCCCTAAAGCTAAAATCGTAAATTAAACCTTAAAACTAATCCCTCAAGGGTAAATCTTAAAAACTAAACACAAAAAGTTAACCCTAAACCCTAAAACTAAAGCTTAGAAGCAAAAATCCTAAACATCAAACTCTAAAAGCTAAGATAGTGGAGTTCAACGAGACGATTCTAACGTAACTACAATGAGTTCAATCGAAGCTCGTTTGAGTCGATAATAAAAAAGATTTCTTGTTCTTCTTGAGCAAACCAAACTATATATATATTCTAACCTAGTCTCAAAAAACAACTGTAAAGGTAAGGGTTAATTATACAAAACACAACATTTACTAATGTTTAGAAAAAGGGATTTAGAAATTATAAGTTGTAGGATGTTTATTCCCATTACACAAGTAGCAAGTGATGTGTTAGTGTAGAGTTTTTACCTTAGCGGTATCAAAACATAAACATAAGTGTCTTCAAATAAAACTAAATTAAGGGTTAAAGTTTTATGTGGAAGACATGTAAAAAGACTGCAACAAAAAGCAAGTCATATGTTAAAGAATCAATAAATAATCTTGAAGACACGAGTGGAGTCATAAATGCATCACTTGAATGTAAACCATACATACAGGTAAGTGAAATGTATCTATATAATAACTACTAAATTTCTTCACGCGTTATGGCAGTGACGAAACGTAGAGTAACACGAATTTATATTATTTAATGAAAACGTAATATATTTGATTCGACTGGTTTCTTAACCCTGAAACAAACATAAAAATAAGCACACAAACATTTTATATTTGACCCAACTTGTTTCTTAAAAAATACGCTGAAACGTAAGAAAATAGTGTTTTTAAGTTAAAGGATGGTACCGCGTTGTGACACCGTCGAAACGTAAAATAACTCGAATTTATATTGTCTAATGAAAACGTATTATATTTTACCCGACTCGTTTCCAAACAACATTTACGTCAAAATGTAGACCAATTGAAAACATACATAAACATATGCGCGAAACGTATTATATTCGACCTGAAAAATATACGTCGAAACGTAAAACAACTTAAATTTATTACATATATAAAAATACGCACTTAAAACTCGAGGGAGTTAAAATAATATTTCATAAAGTTTTTAAAAAGTTAGGAAATACAAGTGTAAAAACTGAAAGTAAAAGTTTTAAAGTATAAAAAAAATCAACAAATTTTTTTTTTGATTTAAAAGACGCTACAGTAACCTAACTTCTTCTGTAAGAATCGTAAAATAATTGGCATACATTGAAAAGCATTTTATAAGCTTTTGAAAATACTAATTTCTCCAATCCGGACTATAACACGTACATGGTGATGAGTTTCTATATTAAAACGTAACATACTAACATGGCGATCTAGGGCCAGACCCATTGAGTTCTTAAAACGTTTTGGTTCGGGACGAGTAAGAAAAGAACGCCCTTACAATATAACTCAATAATTATATGTAAAAAACATGATACGACCAATAATTGTTACAAATTCATAATAGGTTTTAATTGTTGACCTTTTTTAATTTAATTGTTTAACAATTTGAGTAGCTGGATTTGTTTTTATTTTAGTTTAAATCTAAATTTAGTTTAATGGTTTAAACTAGTTGTATTATTTGAAACTAAATATAGGAGATTAATATATATATATATATATATATATATATATATATGGGGGAAGGTTAACGTACATTACGGCTTAACGTACATCACGTACGACGGGTAATTACGCACGTTGATTTTAAAATCACGCACGTTATAACTCAAAAATCCAAAATAACGCATGTTGAAAACACAATAATCACGCATATTGAAAACATTAATCACGCATGTTATAAAACTAATCACGCACCTTGTCGTACGTGAAGTACGTTAAGCCGTAATGTACAATATACTTTTCCTATATATATATATATGTAGGGATCCAAAGAGAAGTCTACCCTATTTGAGAAAACTTGAGAAGCAATCTGGACCACACATTTTCCCTAAGCAAAAAAAAGGTAAAAAAAATGCAAAATTTTTATTTTTATTTATTATTTTTTTTGGAAAAATCGTAGATTTTTCTTTAAGGTTTTAATTTTTTTTTCAATTTTTTTTTCAATTTTTTTTTTTGTGATTTATACACATGTGTATATTGTTAATCTTTTAACTATATATATATGTATATTGTCAATGATACATATAAGTATATACATGTTTAAAATTGAAAAATATGTGTTATAAACCCTAAACCCTAGATATTAAAGCTAAACCTTAATGCTAAACCCTAAACCCTAAAGCTAAACCACTACTAGAAAATCTGAAACTTCTTACACCAGTTTTCCTAGGAAATGCGTCATAAAACTAGCTTTTCTACGCATTTATGACAAACACCTGATGTAGGAAAACAACTCATAGGAAACCCGTTTTCTACGCATTTCCTACGCAACTTTCTACAAATTTTCTACGAAACTACTACGTCGCAAATTGCTACGAATCTCCTACAATATATTTAAGTATTATCTTTTAGGATTTATTTTTTTTTGCTACACATTTTCGACCAAAAAAAAAAACAAAAAGATTAACAAATTTAATACAACATTATTTGTGACCCACTTCCTACTAGGGATGAGCAAAACGTTCCCGGTACAGGTACCGAACCGGTACCGGTACCGAATTTACCGAACCGGGTACGTTTTCGGTACCGATTCGGTACCGACTTTTAGGATTTTCGGTACCGGTTCGGTGCGGTACCGGTACGGTACCGGTTCGGTATCGGTATTTACCAGTTTTTACCCTCAAATACCGGTACCGAACCGTACCGAACCAGGTATATTCGGTACCGGTACCCACTTTTGAGGATTTTCCGTACCGGTTCGGTACCGGACGGTACCGAGCTCATCCCTACTTCCTACAAATAGATTAGAAGTGTTGTTACAAATTTCCTAGGAAACTGAGTATTTTTTGTGACCCACTTCCTAAATAAATTAGAAGTGTTGTTACAAATTTCCGTGGAAACTGAGTATTTTTTGTGACCCATTTTCTACAAATAAAACAGAAGTGTTGTTACAAATAGGTTAGCTAATTCTAAACCCTAAAGCTAAACCCTAATGCTAAGCCCTAAAACTAAACTCTAATTCTAAACCCTAAAGCTAAACCCTAAAGCTAAAGCTAAACCCTAATGCAAATCCTAAAGCTAAATCTAAACCCAAAAGTTAAAGTTAAAGCTAAACCGTAATACTAAACCCAAAAGCTAAACCCTAAATATTATTGCTAAACTCTAAAGCTAAACCCTAAACCCTAATGCTAAACCCTAAATACTAATGCTAAACCCTAAATAACACTTATTTTTCAATTTTAAACATGTATATACATATATGTATATTTGACAAGATACACATATGTATAGTTAAAAGATGAACAATATACACATGTGTATAAATCCCCAAAAAAAAAATTTAAAGAAAAAAAATTAAAAATTAAAACCTTAAAGAAAAAACTCTGATTTTACCAAAGAAATTTTTTTTTTGCATTTTTTTACATTTTTTTTACATTTTTTTTGCTTAGAGAAAATGTGTGGTCTAGAATGTTTATCAAGTTTCTCAATTAGCCTACTACTTCTCACATGATCCTTATCCTATATATACAATCCTAAGAGAAGTCCACCTATTTGAGAAACTTGAGAAGCAATCTGGACCACATTTTTTTTTAAATCGCAGCTTTTTCTTTAAGGATTAAATTTTTTATTTAAAAAAAAAATTTGGATTTATACATATGTGTATCTTGTTAATCTTTTAACTATACATATATGTATATTGTCAATTATACATATATGTATATACATGTTTAAAATTGAAAAAATATGTGTTATAAATCCTAAACCTTATACCATAAACACTAAAGCTAAAGCTAAACCCTAAACCTTAAAGCTAAACCCTAATTCTAAACCCTAAAGCTAAACCCTAAAGCTAAACCCTAATTCTAAACCCTAATGCTAAACCCTAATGCTAAAACTAAACCCTAAAGCTAAACCCTTAATGCTAAACCCTAAAGATAAAGCTAAACCCAAAAGTTAAAGCTAAACTGTTAGTGCATACGTCTGTCGTCTTCGTCTTATATCGAGTCTCGGTTACGTTGCGGATCTAATCAAGGATGATGTCATCATATCTAATGATGACATCATAAAGATGACATCATATATTACATCATCACATGAAAAGAACATGCAAACATGAAACATATTTGTGAGTTCGCTTGAAGAGAAAATAGAATGTTGGTTTCGCTTGAAAGTCAACATGTGGGGTTCGCTTGAGTTTAATGAGAGGTTTCGCTTGAACAGGATATGTATGTTTCAAGCGAAACATGAATAGTATAAATAGGTGTCATGTCTATTCATTTGTAATAGATTTCTCATAGTGATACCGAGGTGCTGCCGGTATTCCTTGTGATTGTATACGTTATTAAATCAATACACAAGAAGATTAAAGTGATATTCAAGTTGTTTTCACGTCCGTTTCTCTGTTTCCGCCTCTGAAACGGATTTGAGCTCTTCCGAACGACTCGTTTGGGTCACAAACCGATCCTACAATTGGTATCAGAGCTCAGGAGGAGGAGTTCTATACGATTCAGCTTGAAAATTTCTGTTTTTATACACCTTCTTTCAAAATTTCAAGATTTCACGGTTAAAATCAGACAAATTTTTCTCAGTGTGTGTAAAAGTGTGTTTTAACCAACCCTTGAGAATATCAGCTTAAAATTCGAAGTAAATCTAGTAAAAATGGACTGAAAACCACCTTTCGCTTGAACGAACAGTTGACGTTTCGCTTGAAAAAGTGTGTAGTTTGAAGCGAAACAAGGTCTTTCGCTTGAAAAGTTCAGGTTTCGCTTGAATTTACATGGTGTTCCGCTTGAAATAGACCTTTCGCTTGAATATACGTGTTGGTCTCGCTTGAAAACAACGACCGCTTGAAAACGATAACTGCTTGAATTGTATTTCGGGTGATAAAGTGCATCGAGTTGTGTGATTCTTTAATCGAAGTTGTCAGTTGGTCACATGATTGTTTCATTCAAGAATAGCATGTGATAATATCATTAGGTATTTGGTCCGTTCAAGGCTGCATGTGAACAAATCGGTTCGCCCATGTGAATATATCAGTTTGCATGTGTTCATTAAATTCAAGTACTGTGAGGCCCAATCAAGAATTGAACATTATATTTTAACAATTGTCGGCTAAGTGGATTTATGTCAGCCATAAAGCGGCCCAATCAGTTTTATGAACACATTAATTGATTTGATTAAATCCATGTGACTTTAAACTATCGGCCCAATCAGAAATTTGAAATTTCTTTGGCATAAATCATTTGCAAGCCCATTCATTCAGTTTGAGGATTACGTTTATCGAGTTCACGAATCATCGACACGAGTTCTAGATCGATTCAAATGACACACACATTCACATATTCAATTTATTTAAACTGATCGTTTGCTTGTTGGTTTCAGGTGTTTCACGAGGTGAATCATTTCGTTTGAAAGGAGATCTAGTTTGAATTTGATATTTCATTTTAAGTGACTGTTTTTGATAAACGTGTTTCCGTATCATGGATATCAATTTCTTTAATATGAACAGTGAAACAATTAATAGAATAAATGTATTAAAGAAAGAGTTTGACTTGTTTTCAGGTTGTCCAGGAGAAAATACAAAGAGTATCATTGAGAGGTATAGCCATCTTGTTCGCTCAATGTCTGAGAAGGGTATTCGGAAAAGTCCAAATGAATGGGTTGAAAGATTGGCCAATGCCATACCTCAACAAGAGTGGGGTACATATCTTTTGGATTTAAAAAGAACTGGAGAATACTCTAGATTGACAATTTGTCAATTCATTGAGAAACTTGAAGAACAGATGGAGAGAAATGCTGAGAAGAAGAAAAGTCAAAGTGGAAAATTAATATTAAAGAAGAGCAAGAGTAAAGGTGTCCAAGTGGGAGAGGAACAGACTGAAGAAATTTTAGTTTTGAAAGATGAGAAGAAATCTGAGGATAAACAGATTTTTGATTTAAAAGAAAATTGTGAGAAGTTGAAATCTGAAAATGACAAACTGTTAAGTAATTTGAACAGTTTGACATTAGAAAACAAAAGTTTGAAAGAAAATGCAAAAATTTTTGAAGATAAAATTAAAAGTTTTGAAAATGAAAAATCGAAAATTGAAAAGGAATTTCAAATTCAAATAAAGATTCTTGAAGATGGGAGATCTGTTTTTAGCAAGAATAATCTTGAAAAACAAAAGGTAATAAATTCTCATCTTCAGACTATTATTCGACTTGAAAAAGAAGCTGAATGTGCTCGAAAGACAATCAATGCTTATCTTGAACGAATATCTCAGCTTGAAAATGAAGCTGAGAATTCAAGAAACAAAATAGATGAGCTTGAAAAGAAATTGAAAGGTTTTGTGACTTCATCTGAGTTCCCCTGTCCAAAACCGATCAATTCTATTCCAATAAGTGACAATGTCACAAACTTTGACAAAGTCAAAGTTGAAGATTGTGATGAGAAAACTGATGATGAAATTGTAAAAAGAAAATATTTTTGAAATTAAATGAAATGTTTAAAGATACTGTTCTACATTCTACTGAAAAAGGTGAATGCTCAACGCAAAAACCTGTAAAGAAGAATGTGGAACAAAAACAAAAGGATAAAAAATCGAAAAATGTTCAAAAAGATAATAAAAGCTCATCAGTTCAATCATCCAATCGTGATAAAAAATCACAAAAAGTAGAAAATCAAAACTTAAAAATTATTGGTAATAAGTGGTGCAGGTTTGACCACAGTGTTCAAAAGCCAAATCCAGCATACAAGAGGAGCAAGGATTATCACCAAGCCAAACAGTGCTATGATCTGAATGTTTGGACTGAGAATGGTGATTGGTACGATAACAGAGTGTGTTATACTTGTGGTGTTCGAGGACACATTGCTGTTAACTGCCAAAATCAGTGGTTTGAGACGAGGAGATGCTTTAACTGCAACATCATTGGTCATATTGCTAGAGATTGCTCAATGAGATCAATGAGAAGATCGAGGGCTGAATCTCAGAGGCAGGTGAAGAAACCAGTCAATGTCAAGCCCAAAGAACAGAAGGTTCAAGAACCTAAAGTTCAAGAAAAGAAAGTGAAACTTTCTCAGGGACAAAAAGACAGACTGAGGAAGAAGAGGAAGAAGGCCAGAGAGTATCTGGAGAAGATTTTGTCCTCGGGTTCATCTGTTGGTAAAAATAAAAGTTCTGATAAATCGCTTCCCTCGACTACAAAGTCAAGCAAGACGAATTCATCAGATACAAATTTGAGGACGAAAGAGGATAAGAAGAAGAAGAAAGTTGATGGTGATGAATTTGTTTCTTTGGAAACAAAGGAGCCACATGTCGGCAATGAATCTGGCTCATCAAAGTCAGACAAGCCACATTCAGGCAATGATTCTGGTTCTTCAAAGCCAGAGGAGCCAGTTGTTGAGGTAAAAGTAGAGAATTCTGGTTTAACAATGGATGATGTAAATTTTCCACCATTGTTAAACAAGAATTCAAAATCAACCAAGGATCGTCAGGCTTGGGTAAATCTGTTTAAATGAAAAACCTGACTTGCCGGAGCTCCCAGGTTGGTAAGTGTGGAGCATGAATCGGCATCTTTCTTGAGAAATGTTTAATCAAGGACATTAAGTTGTACTTGATTTAACTTTCGTACAAGTGGTTAAAGAAAACAAGGTGATGAATGAAACCCCGAATTTGTGAAATGACACACAAAACTTATTTTCCGGAAAAACCATTTTGGTGTCAGGGGGAGTTCTGATTGTTTATGCCAAGTGGATGGCGAATTGAAGCAATTCGATATCGGTTGTCACTTTATTGTACAGTTGTTTTTCAAATTTCCTAAAATGTGTTTGCATTTTAGGGGGAGTATGAAATTTCTGAAAATCCAAAAACATTTGAAAATTTGAAAACGGCAAAAACATGATAAAATGAAAAATGAGTTTTTGTGTCAAAGAAGAGGAAATGATAGTATATCAGTTGGACTGTCACAGCATGCTAAATAAATGGAGAGATAAAATGTGATAAACGGTCTCACTAAAGATGTGACGGTAGGCTCAGCTAGACTAGTAGATTTGCGATAACGATACAAACTTAAATGAAAAAGCCTAGTTCTAGTGGGAAACATGATTGAAAGCATAGTACTTAGTTTTGTCCTTCTTGATTGT
Source organism: Helianthus tuberosus (assembly GCA_030545235.1). Taxonomy (NCBI): domain Eukaryota; kingdom Viridiplantae; phylum Streptophyta; class Magnoliopsida; order Asterales; family Asteraceae; genus Helianthus; species Helianthus tuberosus. Next base: position 143,470 of record JARYGA010060915.1, read on the forward strand.
GTGCCTACTCAGTAATCGCTGATTGTCGAAAGACATAAAACTGGTTAAGTTTGTGAACTTTCACAACTTTGCTAAAAAGTCGCTGTGATTGTGCATTTCATTTTGCAAAGATTTAAACTTGTTTTATTTCTTTATTTTGTTTAAGAATTGGACATCCTCTGCGTATACGTGAGTATCGACCTGGATGTTAGTGCCTAAACGTTCTGCTTTATTTTCTTTGGTGTTTCGTTTAAGCTTTGGATCACCTCTGCGTATATGGGAGTATCGACCTGGTGGTTAAAGCCTAAACAACTTCAACTTGTTTTATTTTTTTTGTTTAAACATTGGACTTTCTCTGCGTATCGAAAGATCGACCTGATTGTTAATGTTTAAACATTCTGTTTTGTTTTCGCACATATCACAGTTGATGAAAGTTTAAAGGCATTACTTGAGTTAGTGTATTGCGTGATGAGGGGATATGCTGAGATCGTGGGGTCCATAAGAATTTAGTGCAATATTAATATATCTTAACGTATCGGTAAGCATTTCGAAAGTTGTTAGATTGAGTTTAAGTGGACAACAATATCGTCAATCAACATGAATCGTTTAGAACTTAAAATGTTTAAAGCTTAACGGTGTTGGTGATTGGTCTCAAAAACTGATATGATTCTCTTACACAAACTCACAAAAATATTGTTTGTAAACATTTCTTTACTGCATTCCTTTGTTATCAAAAATCCAAAAAAGATTTTAGTGTGTTTTAGCATAAATTTTGAAAAATACAAAAAGATTTTCGACAATTGATGTTGGAGAGCTAATATTCAAAATTTCAAGTGCTGAACATGATGAACAGGGTTGGGTTTGAGTGTTGAATTGAAAATTTTTGATTTAAGAAAGATGTTGTGATTAGTTAATCAGGGTCATTAATTTGAACTTGATGTAACTATTACTAGTAAGTTTTTCTTATTGATTTAAGTAAAAACTTATGTTTTGGTGAGATTTTGTGCAGGAGATGAACTGAACAGAGTTAAAGCCAGGATGCAATCTCAAGGTGATAGCTAATTCCAGACAGCGATCCCATCATGATGAGAGGGGGAGTCTGACGAGGTTAGAGCCAAAGAGAAAATCCTGGTACATGCTAAGAAAGAAAGAAGACCGATCAAGATTGAAGAGTCGTTATGTTGAAGACTCTCACTGAAGATTCCGTCAACATTCAAGGGGGAGTCTGTTGGTGCAGTTGTCTGTTGACTTCGTCTTTGTTCGAGTCTCAGATTGTGAAAGAGCCCGAAGATCGGTAAAGACTGAAGAATGAGAAGACTCGATACTTCAGACTCGTCAACATCTGAGGGGGAGTTTGTTAGTGCATACGTCTGCCGTCTTCGTCTTATATCGAGTCTCGGTTACGTTGCGGATCTAATCAAGGATGATGTCATCATATCTAATGATGACATCATAAAGATGACATCATATATTACATCATCACATGAAAAGAACATGCAAACATGAAACATATTTGTGAGTTCGCTTGAAGACAAAACAGAATGTTGGTTTCGCTTGAAAGTCAACATGTGGGGTTCGCTTGAGTTTAATGAGAGGTTTCGCTTGAACAGGATATGTATGTTTCAAGCGAAACATGAATAGTATAAATAGGTGTCATGTCTATTCATTTGTAATAGATTTCTCAGAGTGATACCGAGGTGCTGCCGGTATTCCTTGTGATTGTATACGTTATTAAATCAATACACAAGAAGATTAAAGTGATATTCAAGCTGTTTTCACGTCCGTTTCTCTGTTTCCGCCTCTGAAACGGATTTGAGCTCTTCCGAACGACTCGTTTGGGTCACAAACCGATCCTACATAAACCCTAATGCTAAACCCAAAAGCTAAACCCTAATGCTAAACCCTAAATACTATTGCTAAACCCTAAAGCTAAACCCTAAACCATAAAGCTAAACCCTAATGCTAAACCCTAAATACTAATGCTAAACCCTAAATAACACTTATTTTTCAATTTTAAACATGTATATACATATATGTATAATTGACAATATACATATATGTATAGTTAAAAGATTAACAATATACACATGTGTATAAATAAAAAAAAAAAATTAAATCCTTAAAGAAAAAGCTGCGATTTTTCCAAAAAAAAAAAAAAAAATTTGCTTTTTTTCACCTTTTTTTGCATTTTTTTTGCTTAGGGAAAATGTGTGGTCCAGAATGCTTTTCAAGTTTCTCAAATAGCCTACTACTTCTCACATGATCCTTATCCTATATATATATATATATATATATATATATAGAGAGAGAGAGAGAGAGAGAGAGTGAGAGAGAAACGGGATCAGGAGAAAACGCTCAAAAGTGTGAGAACGCATCCTGGCCCAACACGTGTCACGCGACATAGAAAAGGGCGGAGAGGCTTTTTTGTCCTTTTATCTTCTGCTTTTGCAGTTCCACTTTTCACAATATTGTTTTATTTTTTCGGTTTAAGATTTTTGGCGTTAACCAAATTCAATAATTAATGGCGTTTAATGGTTTCATTGTATTAACATTTTGGCGTTTATGCAAATCGTATGCCATTGGAACCCAGGGGGTCAGGAAATCTATCTGAATGACGTTTTTCAAGTCGTTTTAAACAAGATGACCTATTGTTCTATTATTTTTTTATATACATTTTGGCGTTTGTGGTATCTTGGCGTTTTACAATTGTAAGATTATATTACAACCACAGGGAAAAAAAATAGAAGCGAAGAAATTAAATTAAAAATCCTAATCGGATCACTCTTCACAATCTTGACTGTCATCGGTCTCTCTCTTCTTTAATACTACAAGAACTGTCACCAAATATATGGCATTTTATGTAAAACTTAACAAACCCATCGATTTGATTATTTTGCCTGCTCGTCTGTTGAAGTGGCTTTTTGTGGATGTTTGGGGACATAGATCTATGACGTGTGGGTGGGTTTTTCGCTTTTTCTTCATCTTGATCTTTATCTTTGTAATCATTCCACTCTTCAGTGTCATTGATCTCTTCTCCTCATCCAAGCCTTCTTGAAGAAGAAAGAATACAAAATGACATATGACTGTCATCAATATATTTTTCTTAAATTTTTGTCCATCTCATGCAGCAAAATCTTACTGAGTTACTCCCCTCAGCTAAGAATTCATTCAGTGAAACTTCCCGAAGAACAATACTGAATATCCAAGAAAGCATATTAGCAATCTTTGATTTTTTTTTTAGTTTTTTGGCGTTTTACTGTGAGTGGTATTTAGTAGTATTGGCGTTTGTTTTTTTGGTTTGATCAAATGGAAGTTGCTGAGACGTATCATTTTATAGGATGTCTTTTTGGCGCGTAAGTTAGGCGGTGCATTATTATAATAAAGTATTCTTCGTTTCAGTTACTGTTTGTAATTATTGTTTTTGATAAGCTTTATCTCTGAAGTCTGTAACACGTCCCATCTTTCAAGTTTGGCATTTTAGATTCTAATATAATAAATTTTCCCTCTCTACAGTTTTACTGATTTGTAGTTACCGTTTCTAGTTACATTTTCAAGTTTGGTTTTCATTTATTTTATTTATTTTATTTTTTGGGTTTTTATAATACTTGTCCAAAGTAATTTTATTATGGTTTGGTAGTTTTTGTGGCGTTTTATGGCATGTTGGCGTTTTGACAAGCATTTGGCTGTGTGGCGTTTTTATTAGATATGGCGTTGTTATTATATAACAATCAACTGAAAAAGAAAATTAAAAAAAATATATATTGATCTTCCAAATCTTCACTGTCACCAGTCTCTTTCTTCTTTTGAAGCATCTTCACTGGCTGTTTCGACTTTCGTATGATTTTTTTTTATTTTTTTTCGAAGTATTTTTTTGTCGTCGTGTGGAAGCACAAAGTCTGAAATCAGCCTCTTTTTCTAAATATTTGTCCATCTCATGCAGCAAAATGTTATTGAGTTTACACCCTTTCAGGCAACAATCCTTGAATTTCCAATGAACGATGTTTGATTTTTTAACTTTTTTGGCGTTTTACCGAGAAATAGAACGCCACTAAATAAACCACCTTAAAACTGTAAATTTGATCATGCTGAAATCAATAATATTTTGCTGTATGGTGATGGACAACATTGTTAATCCTCAGTTAAGAAAGATGTCTGACAATGTTGTCCATCCTATACAACTAAACTTTATTGACAAACAAACTTCAATAACGTTTTTGTATATTTTGGCGTTATAAATTTGATGGAAGTTGAGGACAAAGTCAATAAGATTTTACTCAATGAAATGGGCAATATCCTTACTTAAAGATTTTGTCCATTACATTGAGCGGAAGCTTACAGACAACCAAGCTGAATTTCAAATAAACGTTTTGGTTTAGAAGATATTTGATGTTTGGGTTTTTTGGCGTTTCAAAGACGAATGGTATATATTAAATATGGCTTTTGGGGTTTTGTGTGTGTTTTAAATTGAAGGTCTGAGATGTTGTATATATAGGATTTTTTGGCGGTTTTTTTAGGCGGGATTTTATTATAATTAAGTTTGACGTTTTATATTTAATGGCGTTTTCAGTTAGAATGGTGTGTGATTTTTGTTTGGCGTTTTATTTTCATGAGATGGAGTTTTGTGTAGAGAAGTCAAAAGACTTTTTACCCTTAATGAAGCGCGTCCACGTAATAAAATTGATGTTATTTACGAAAACGCCACCGCGCCAATCTAGTCCATAGATTGTTTTGATCGGACGATTCGTTAGCGTTCTCACCATTCTCACACTTTCCACCGTTTTCTCTAAATCACCTGACCCTATATATATATATATATGATTAGGGTAAATTGAAAACTTATACGAGTTGTGAGAACCTAGAGAACTTGGCCTTATGAAAGGTTTTTTCAAAAAAAAAAAAAAAAAAAAAACAAATTAACCAAAAATCCTAAAATAAGTCAACTTTTCCCAAAAAAAAAAAATAAATAAATAAAATAACTAGTTTTTTTTTATTTACGGCAGTCGTAAATGCTGTAAAAAGTGATGTCATGCCTATGTCATCAGTTTTTTTACAGCTGTTGTAAGGGCCCAAAAAACACTACTTCAATTTTTTCTTTTTACTTTTTTTGTGGCAGTATTTTGTAACATTTTGATCTAGGAGTGTGAAAAATGGGAGGAAAACTCACACGGGAGGACCACTTTTGAAATTTAGAGGCAGCAGGGGTTACTGCGACTGATGTGATTGGAGGAGGTGTGGGAATCTGCATTCCCAAGACTTGTCGTAACAGATCTGCTGGATTGGTATTAGGATGTTCATACATGATCATATTTTTGATACCTTCCTTCATAATGTTTTCTTCAAATCTTTTCACATCCTCTGCAGACATATCTTTCTGTCTTTTGAGATGGCTTCTTACTAATGAAGAGGCTTGTCTTGCAGATGGAAGTTCAGATTTGATGGCATTTGAACTGAAAGGTAAGTCTTCATAGTTAGGATTTTCTGGGGACTGAGGATCTTTGGCTCTTAAAGCTTATAGTTTCTTGTAAGTTGCCCTGATTGTTGGCTCATCCCACCTAGCCATTGATTACATTGTGCCATATTTGGCAACCACCATCTCTTCCTTCATACTTGTGAGTTCAACTGCGTTTAAGCCAACATGTTTTCTTCCTGCAGCCCAGTTGGGAAGAGTGGGCTTGATATCTAGATTAAGCTTTAGGATCTCAATTCTAGCAATTTCTTCAAGAAGGGCCTCTATAGACCCTCTAGTGAATTGAGCTCTTGAAGCTCTGTAGGGCTTATTCTTCATGATGAAATTCAGATAGTCTTCCCTTAGTTCCTTTTTGAGGTTAGGGTTGCTAACTGTTCGATGAGATGCCTTATGATTAACATCTTTAGCAGAATCTTCAAGTCTGTTTACCTTAATAAACTCTACAGAAATGATTTGCTAAGCCTCCTTATCACTTTTACCCTTGCTCTTGAAAGCAACTATCTTTTTAGCCTACACAAGTTTCAACTCTAGGTACTCTAGTACTTTTTTAGGCTTCTGATATCTACTAAGGGATGGAAAGGTAAGTTGGCTGATGTTGGTTGAGGATTAGAAAGATTGTATCTCTTTTGATATATTTTCTAGTTCCAATGGGTCAAGGATAGTGGGTGTAGGCGCAGGAGTTGTGGTGGTGGATGGTTATGATGAAGCAGTGTTAGTGGTTTTGATAGGATATGCATCTGGAGTTTATTCATCATCATCTTGGACAATGAATTTAGTTCTCCTGGTTCTAGTTTGTGATTTTTGTGTTTTTGGCGGTGGTTGTGGAAGTGGTGTTGTAGGTTTTCTCTTGTGGATAAGAAGTCCTTTGGGGGACTTATGTGTTGGTGGTGGTGGTGGGGGACTTATATCATTCGGCAGAGCCATTGCCACGATACTAAAGGCTTTCGCATCTAACTTGAATTTTTGATAATCTAGCTCGGAATAGTTCTCCGGCTTCTTTGGCTTGAATACGTTGGGGTTTTTCGGCATTTGGTACCATTGGAACATGAGGTCCGAAAACGGCAGACTTCCAAAACCCAGTATTTTGTTGAGCTAGTATATTCCCCATCGTACGATTCCAAATGTTAAATTTTGATCTGACAAGAATAGGTGGTTTATTACTAAAACCAATTTTGTGTGGATCGTTTTGTTTTCTCAAGTTATTTTAAAGACAAACGGAGTATGTGAAAGAAACTTGTTTAGTTCTTCACTATACAACCCTGAGCTATAAACTGTATTGGATCTTTGATGAGCTGATCTTTTTGTGTTAAACTGATTGTAAGTCAAGAGATCCTTCTACAATATCACCAAACACCTAAAAGTGCGGAAATCAATGGAGTGAACACAAGAAACAAGAAGAATGGTTGTATATTAAGAATGCACACAAGCTTAATGCTTGTCTGGTACAATATCGTTCAAGGGGAGCAAACCGTTCAAAACCAACCACCCTTAATGACCTAGGAACACCGTATTTATAAGTACATAGGGCGTCCCAATTACAAACCGGGCCAAGGCCTAACTGCACACTACTAGACAAACCAAACCGATACTATCTAGCCCAATATTAAGTCTACTACCCAACATATATAAGACAAGCGTAAACCTACTAGACTATGTCCTTACAATATCCACCTAGGTTTATGTTGTCTTAGTTAGTCAATCTTCACGTCTTGGTTCTTCACGCCATGGCACGTACTTCTTCTTTAATCTTACTGAAGGAATCCTCTTTCCAATCAATGGTCCAAAACAATTTTGTCTCCACACGTCCTTTAGTACCTACCCACATCTTCATGAAAATTACTTGAGCAACTGCAGAAGTATATGACTTACCGCACACTTCATATTTAGGATCACTCTGAATTTAAGTCCACGCAAGCAAAAGAATGTCATTCTCACCAATCCTCATAAAATGATGAACATCCACAATCCTGAGTTCGTCATTTTCATAAACAATGACTGCATGACCAAACACTGGATCATACATCCAGAATTTTAACTCCTTCAATGTGTTATCAGGAAGGTCATTAAGTATGGAAATAGTCTTCTCTTGCTGAGTCGGAGGCCACATGACTACCTTCAAAGGCTTGTTGGTTTCATGATTAATCATTTCCTTATGCACCTTGACATATGATTGTGCTGTTTTCATATCCTTGAAGTTTACTGTTGCTTATCTATGTAGTTTGTTGTAGAAATTCTAAACAATTTTGCAGTCGGCATTTTTACACTGATCATGATATGGAGCATTACTTAATTCACGCAAATCGACAGCAACGCATGACTCAAAGGCCCTTGAATTCTTGTAGTACTCAACCTCCCCATTTTCACGCATAACTAAAAACATTCCCTTCTCATCATTATAAGCCCAACTTCTAATCCCTGATCTATTTCCATATCTATCAAACCGATCCCTTCCAGTAGTAACAACATACCTGTCAGGAAAGTCTTGAAAACCATAGTCTTTTTCACTTCGCACATATTTCATGACTATGTCTTTCTTCTTCATTTTCTGATTTGTTGTGTGAGGAGGGTTTTCCAAGTACTTATTCAATGCTTCCTCTCTTTCTTTCTCTTGTTGAGCCCTTTCAACAGCAGTAGTTTCTTTTCGAGGCTCAGCAAATGCCCCTCCAAACTTACTTTCCAGTTTTTGCTTCAAATCCATGACGATTGCAGTACGTGAACCCATATTAGTCTCAATCTCTTTAATCTTCTCATTCTCCTGATTAACTTCTTCAATAAGACTGGTAATCTGAACTTCCTTAAAAATTTTATCCTCTTCAAGCGCAATCACTCTTTGCAGCAAAACATTAACAACCACTTCAACAAAAACTTCTTCATTATCAGGACTGTTAATTGGGTTTGAGGTCTTTTCTTGACTTGAAGCGGCCTGATCAGCCTTCTTACCTGCAACTTTCTCTAACAAGTATGTTGCCTGGAGTACTTCATCTTCAAATTGAGGATTACTTGAACCCTCTCCAGGCTTTTCAGCAGGCATGTACATTGCGGAGCGTGGATCTAACAAAAAACTTTACTAATGATTCACTTATATCCGTTCCTCCAGCAGTATTGGGTTGTGGTTCCTCAGAAACTAGAACCTCTTCAGATGGTTTGTCTCTGGAGCTGAGGTCATTTCACAGCTGATCCTAGGATCTCTTCTACTCCTTTTCCTTGGATGAAGATCAACTGTTGGGTCTTCTAGAACTTCTGTCACTTGTACCAACATTGTTTCAGATGTTGTCATGTGGGGAGGATTCACATTAGACATTTGTCCATCAATGGAAGTCCTTTCAACCGATACTTCTAAAACAGGCAACAGATTTTCTATCTCCATCCCCGTTCCAACTTCACCTTCCCTTTCTGACTCACTACCGATCTCAACACCATCCATCATGTTTTCTTCAAATTCATTCTCATCATTCTCTTTTTCACTTGCCACTTTTGTCAAATCAACATATTCTATTTGTTAGGAAACTTTATTTGTAAGTATTGTAGAAAATCAGATTCAACTTGATCTATGAAGAAGATAACAGTCCTGAAGATCACAACAAGAAGAAGAAGATTGGATAGGACAACTGAAAGCAACAATATCTACTTCAAAGTATCATAAGTTGATCAAGAGCTGAAGAAGATTATCATAGAAGGTCTTTCTGATGGATCTGATGATATTTCTGATAAAATATCATCAGTTTCTGATGATTCTGATCATCAGATTTTCTGATGATTTGTTCACCAGAATTTTTGATGAAGTGGTTTATCAGAAATTCTGATAAAAACCCACTTGTCTAAAAATCAGTTCTATCCTACCACAATAACTGAAGCAACTTGACATTATTAGATATCATGATGACAAAGGCAACTTGATTGTTGGATTCAATGAATATGTCAAATAGCTACTTTTTGCAGGACTTATACATGAATAAACAAATGTTTATTCATGTATCCCAGCCGGCTGTAAATAGAAGGCTCATCAAGCAGAGAACAATGAGTTAAGCTTAGCATTCAATACATACTACAAACTCCATTATCCTTTCACCCTCAGAATTCAAGTATTCATTTGTAATTGATAATAATCTTACAATCACCTTGTAAACCATTTTGTTTCAAATGATATAAACTTGAAAATTCTGTAGGTCTTGTTTCTTGAAAGTCTTATTTCTATTTCCGCACACTATTTTCACATCTATTGAAATCACTTGCCATATTACGTGAAAAGAAGTTTTTAAGTCCAAACTGGGACCAACAATTGGTAACTGAGCAGATTGAATAAATCATTTTCAAACGATCAATCGCTCATCTTCTTTTCTCTAAATATGGCCAGCTTTCAAACATGGAATAATGCTTTTAACATAGGTTCAATGTCTAAACCTCCGACTCTGGTCAGAAAGGAATACCCCCAATGGAAAATCAGGATGGTCAATTTCCTTAATGGTCATGACCGAGCTCTGTTTCAATCCATTGAAAGGGGTTCACATGTACCAATGACTGAAATACCAGCTATTCCATCAACTGATCAATCACCAGGAATCCCTGCCTCCCATGCTCCCAAAAGTGAAACACTTTGGAGCCCAGAAGACAAGGATCTGGTGGCTGCAGATGAAAGAGCAAAGTCACTTTTAATAATGGCTATCCCTAATGACATATTTTCACAAGTTGATGCATGTGCATCAGCTAAGGAAATATGGGATCAGTTGGAAAATCTTTGTGAAGGAGGAGAAAGGATGAAATGAAACAAAAGAACAAACAATGTTTCCTCATATGAGAGATTCAAAAGCTTACCTAATGAAAGATTAAATGAAGCATATCAAGGATTTACAAAACATTTGAATGAGCTAAAGAAATTTGGAATAACAAAATCAAATGATGAAAGAAACATAAAATTTCTGGATGCCTTACCTAGAGAATGGAGAAGTCTAACCATGACTTTGTCCTCAACCTTAGAACTAGGTAATATGAGTCTTCATGACTTATACAGCATTCTGGTCCCCAGAGAAGAAGAAATATTTGAAGAATCCATTCAAAGAGGGGGATCTTTAGCTCTAATCTCAAACTCACAAAGAACACCTACCAATGATCCACAACCTTCAAACAGTCAAAATCTTGAAATTTCTGATACATCATCAGATTTTTCAGCTTTTGCTGAAGCAATTGCACTGCTCACTAAAACCTTTGAGCAGAGGTTGAGGGGAGGAGGCCAAAGATACCAGAAAAGTGACAGAGGGAGGATGGATGGAAGATCTAGGTAAGAAGGTAGATCTAAGGATAAGGGAAAGGCTGAAGTTGTGTGTTATAAGTGCAAACAAAGAGGTCACTATGCATCAGAATACAAAACCAAGAAATTGAAGGATGTTTCATATTATGAGAAGATGCTGGAAGAAGCAAAGAAGCAATAAAAAGTAAGTTTGATTACAAGGACAGATACATGGCTATCTGATGAAGAAGAAGAAATGGCTAATTTCTGCCTTATGGCACTTTTTGATGAACTACCATAAACTTCATGACAGAAGGTAAATTTAGATAATCTTGATCTTGAACACAAGCTAAACAAGCTCATGTCAGATTTTCTAAATCTGCAAGATAAATAGAAATCAGATATTAAAAAATCTGATGAGTTGCAAAGGACCATGAATAAAATTATACTTGAAAACCAATTACTGATAGAAGAAAGTTTAGATCGCAGAGCTAAAATTGAATTTTATGAAAATGAAAGAAAAGATATTTACAAGAAAATTCATGATAAGGAAGTCAATGTAAGAGGTTTTCAACAAGCTAAAGATTTCATAAACTTTATTGAGTCCACACCAAAGAACAAAGAGAGGGTTTAGGATATGTAAAAACAAGTGAAACAAAACCCATTGTGTTTGTAAAAGCAACACATCAGATTTCTAATAAATTTTCATCAGAATCTGATTCTGAATCATGCAAATCAGCCTGTTCTAAATATTCTTTTGAAAAACCCAACTTTAACGCAAAAAGGAGTGAATGCAAACAAAAATCTTTAAATATTCCAGAAGCAGTTCACTCATTTTTTCAAAATTATCCACTCATTCCATCACAAGGAAAAATATCAGAAAAATCTGATAAAGAATCTTGTATGTGTGTTGACATACTGAAGCTTGTTCAACACCATCTCCAAAAGAAAAGTGAAAAATCTGTTTATGGCTCAGCATACAGCAGATATTCTGATGAAAGGCCATCAAGAGAAAATAATCTGATTAAAATCTCATCAGAAAGAGTACCCAAGCAAGTCTGGGTACCAAAAACCCTCTAATTTTTCCATTTCAGGATCATCATGTGCAGCAGATCTGGTACTGCGATTCTGAAAGCTCCAATCACATGACTGGGGACAGGAGCTTACTTAGTAACTTTGTTTCGAAACTGGGTAAAATGGTAAATTTTGGGAATGGAGTAAAAGGGAGGATTATGGGATATGGATGCATAAGGTATGGATGTTTGACCACAGAAAAAATAGCCTATGTAGAAGGCTTAAAGTACAGCTAAGTTGTGGTCAATTATGTGATAAAGGTTTTCAGGTAACATTTTTACCAGAAAAATGCTTGTTAATAGGTATGGATGATAATAAAATTTATTTAAGTGGAAAAAGGATTAGACAATCAATATACTATTTTGATTTCAAAGAAGAAAATAAACATCCAAAATTATATCTATTTTCAAAAAATAACAAGGGTAGTAGTTAGTTGTGGCACAAGAGGCTAGCTCACTTAAATTTCAAAAATCTAAGCAAATTAGCAAGCAAAAGCCTTGTAAAAGGATTACCTTTCATATCCTCAAAGAAGGATAAAATTTGTGAAGCTTGTGAAATGGGAAAATCCAAAAGAAGCTCACACAAATCAATTTCTGGTTCTTCTATAACATAAAATTTGGAACTTTTACATATGGATATTTGTGGACCCATAAGTACAGAAAGTTTTTCTGGAAAGAAATACATACTTGTAATTGTAGATGATTTTTCCAGATACACATGGGTAGAAATTTTGAGAAAGAAAAGTGAAACTCCTGATCTGATCATTAATTTTATCAGAAAAATTGAAAATCTGTTAAAATTAACAGTCAGAAGGATCAGATCAGACAATGGAACAAAATTGAAGAATTCAAAAATAAGTTTAGGAGGGTTTGGTGTGTCGAAATCAAGTTTATTCAATAGCAGGGACTATTTACCTCAAACTGCAAAAGTATACCGATTCGTATGGTAACGAACATTCCGGAACATGACCATAAGTTAAACATACCCTAAATATCCTTCACATAGCTTAGAAATAGGCTTTGAGGGGTTCGGTGTGCAAAAAATAAACTTTTTGGTCAAACAGGGACTAAAAGCGTCAAAAAGTGCACAAGTTTGCATTTTCGCGCATATCTTAGGTTCTGATTATATCCGGACATCCAAAAATTTATGTAATCATTAAAAAATTTTATTTTAGTGATTGGCATGCTAAAATACCATTCGTCGCGCAATTTGGACCGTTTTTGCGTCCGTTACGACTTCCGTCGTAATTAACCGAATAACGCAATCGTACGACCAAACAAACCGACATCTGAGATATTTTTCAGCATATTTTGAGTTCCATATACATTAACTTCATTTTAGAGCCTTGAAATGGGGTTAACGAGGCTTAAACGTGTAAAAAATGCATCAAATATCAAGTTTTATACTTGCAGGGACTAAAAGTGTAAATCTGCCAAAGATACTAGGCGGGGCGCGTAAGCCCAGGTCTATTTCTATGCGGCCCGCGAGGGCACATCAGACAAAAACATTGAATCTAGTCCAATTCAGCTATTTTGATGGTTTTTAACCCCATATTTGGTATACCTTGTGCGTGTTTTTTGATGGTATTTCATGTCCCATTGTATTACAAAACCTTGTGCCCACATGTATGGCCAAGATCAAAGCACGAATTGCGAGGAACGATCCTAACGGTTGTGGGATTTCTATAAATACCCAAGCTTTCTCATTCTTGCAACTCACAATCTGATTCATTTTGCTCTAAGTTAGGGTTTAACACTTCATACCTGAGCAACTTGAATCAAGATCTTCCTAGCTTGGACCTTTTGTAAGTATTCTTTCGTGCTTTTATGCGTTTTTAAGCATGAAAGTCAAACAGTCTTTGACTTTCTGCTTTGACCGGTCAATGGTCAACACGAAGTTCATTTGAACTTCGCAACGTGAGCGTAATCACGATAGTTATAGTCCTTTGTGACTATACCTACTGATTACCACGTTGATTAGGTGTAGTGACGAGTCATAGTTTCGGTCAAAATGCGTGTTTATGCGTATTTTGCAGCCAAACTATTCTTGGATATCAAAACCCTTTGTTTTGATATCAAACTTGTTTTCTAACTTAGTTAAACATGTTTCAACATGTTTAACTCGTCACTTTTAGTCTAGTGCTTATATAGAGTCGTAAAGTCAAGCGGTCTAAACCACCGCTTAGACTTTCGAACTCGACCCGTTTGGTCGATCATTAGGATTCGACCAAGCATGTTTAGTGACCATAGTTCTGTAGGGAATAACCTTCCGAGGTTATACCTTATGATCACTTTGTTTAGTTAGTTGTATGATAGGTAATTTATATGGCTTAGGAAAATGACCAAAATGCCCTTTTTACGCATAATTTCATTTTAAGCATATGTAACCTAAATTTTGGTACTTAAACTGGTTAGGCAACATTATTAGACATGTTAAGGCATATAATACTTGTCATAGGACTAGTTAGGCGGTCCGAACGCATTTTACGTAAACGACGCGTTTCAGTAGTGTAAGCTACCTTAATGGGTAGTAACGGTTCGAAAGCACTTAGGATAGGTTCCGTTTTAGTATGTAGGCTTTGTTAAACAATATCACATGAGTTCCAATACTCATTTGGTTTACGAAACCTCATCCTATCCGATCTTCTGATTTAGATCCGGATTATTAACATAGTTACCTATATTAGGTGCCGTTTAATTCCGTGATCCCTCTAGCTTTGCTTGGTTGTTACTCAAGACTTCTAAGCATCCTCATGTGAGTACATAGTTCCCCTCTTTTACCGTTTTAAACTGTTTTGGGGTGATTCATATGTGCTAAATGATTTCGAGTCATTTAAACAAAAGCTATGCTTTATATTACTATTCGAACAACCGTTTGGAACTGTTTGATCTATGGGAACCGTTTGGAACTGTTTGATCTATGGGAACCGTTTGGAACTGTTTGATTTATGTGAGCCGTTTGGAACTGTTTGATCTATGGGAACCGTTTGGAACTGTTTGAGTGAGCCGTTTGGAACTGTTTGATCTATGTGAATTACTTGAACTGTTTGAACCATTGGGTTAGGGAAGTGATTAGGTAGCGGGGCGGGTGTAATGTGTTAAAAGCATGGTGGATACACCGCTGGTACTTCCTATATATAAGTGCTTTTAACACATTATATATCGTTGCGTTATCTAGATCACTCGGGCAAAGGTTATCAAAACGAAGTTATATTACGAGGTTTTCTAACAATATAAACCATTCGAGTTTTATTATAAAAACAATTTACGATCTGGGTCTACATAAAAAAATGTTTTGGGGTTAAGATTCATGGCATCAAGGTTTTATGAATTATAACTAATCTATTTTGACTTGGTTATTTAATTTACAAAACAAACATTTTACAATCTAAGTTTTCAAATATCAAATAACAAAAGTTGTCTGAGTTATTTCAAAAGGTAAGCGAGCCATGAATCTGACACTCACATAAAACCTATGTACTCGCCGGCATTTTTATGCTGACGTATTTTCACATATGTTTCAGGTACCATAATTGATGATGTTTGATGATGATATTGGTGCATGCTCACATTGGAATGGACGAGGCCTTAGTGACTTAATAACAATGGAAGTTAATTTGTTCATGTTTTGTTTCTAGTTTCAATACAATGTAATAAACCTAACTCAATAAAACAGAACTTCTATCCATGTGTTGTGAAACAATGATTCTGTTACAACACTCCCCGACGTTTCCGCCGCGGTTTGTTGTTTTAACGCGGTCGGGGGTGTGACAGAAAAGTTGGTATCAGAGCCCATGGTTATAGGGAATTAGGTTATTAGTAATGCTTTGACCTAGTCTGTAACCTTCTTAGGACCCTAACGTGAGTTTACTTGCGTTTAGTCATAAAACAATACCGTCGCCTATCTTTAGGCGACAACCACAACAAGAACAGAAATTTCAAATCCGCTTTGAAAACCACTCATCTGTTTTAGGATGAGTTGTTATAAGGTTTTGAACCCTCAAAGTTTTCAAAATCTCGTCAAAGTTTGGGCCTTATTAATGTGAACACGTGCAATCCGGAAGGGTGGATGCCTGTATCCTGAGTTTTCTGTCTAAGGCTAGAGTGTTCATACAAATCCACATAATCGGTCCAGTCACTCTTACCTGGGAACTCTTGGGGTGAGTGTCCACTTATAGGCTAAAGCATGTCTTTGCGATACATTATGAGGACCTATTTACTTGTTCAGCTTTTGTGTGTTGTTTGTTTGCTTTGTGGTATGAACAAATGACCGTCATCCATGCTTTTTGATCGGTAATTGTAACATTCTATTCTTACCCAATGTCATTTCACTTGTTTTCTCTCATGCTTCCTCTTTTAGAATGACTCCACGACGTGACAATCAGATA
Organism: Helianthus tuberosus; assembly: GCA_030545235.1. Taxonomy (NCBI): domain Eukaryota; kingdom Viridiplantae; phylum Streptophyta; class Magnoliopsida; order Asterales; family Asteraceae; genus Helianthus; species Helianthus tuberosus. The sequence goes on from JARYGA010060915.1 coordinate 159,601, forward strand.
CCTAATGCCGAACTGCCAGCAATCATTACGCAGCAAATGGCTGCTGCACTCCCAAACATCATTGCTCAACGTAACCAAGCCTACAATAACAACATTAATGCTCCCTGTAACTTCAAGACGTTCAACTCAGCTAAGTCATCAAAATTTTCTGGGTCTCAAGGAGCAACTGCACTTCTGCAATGGTTCGAGAGTCTAGAGAGCACCTTCAGACATGTTCAGTGTCCAAACGAGCGAAAGGTTGAATTCGCATCTAGTGTCTTTGAGAAACGAGCTTTAACATGGTGGAATGGTGTGATGAGAGATAGGGGTGCCGATGTAGCACTGACTCAAACCTGGGAAGAGCTTCGAGCTCTAATGATGAGGGAATTCTGTCCTCGTCATGAGATCAGGGCATTGGAAAGGGAATTCGACGATCTTAAGCAAGATAGTGGTGAGCATCGAGCTTACACAGACCGTTATGAGGAGTTAAGTCTGTTATGTCCGACCATGGTTACGCCTTTGGATAAGGCAATTGAAAAGTATATTGATGGCCTCCCTGACTCAGTACAAGACATTGCTACTGGTAGCAACCCTACTACAGTTAGACAGGCCATTGAGCTATCCGCTACCTTGACTAAATCCCAGATCAGGAAAGGTAAAATTTTCCGAAAAGGTGATAAGAAACCGACCGATGAATCAAAACCAAAGGATAAGCAGACTGAATCCTCCAAGAAGTTAACGAAGCGAAAGGCTTCTCAGAACTTCGCCGTGGTTGCCCACAATGATCAAGCTGTCCCCAGCCAACCAGCTCAACTCCCTGCTAGGAAGCCATACAACGGAACTGCACCCTTATGCAACCAATGTAACCTTCATCATCATGCTAGTGTAAAGTGCCGCAAATGCCTAGTTTGTGGACTTATAGGTCATACAGCAAGGGTTTGCCCAGCTGCAGCCGCACCAAATCAAGCTGACAATAATCCTGCTCAAGCTCGTTTTCCACCAGGTTCTTGCTACAACTGTGGCGAGATGGGCCATTTCCGAAGAAATTGCCCAAAGTTTGCTAATGCGAATCCAGCACAGGGATGAGCATTTGACCAAGATGACACTGTTTAGATTAATAATCGAGCCTTATGTATTATTTTCTTTCGTTATCAAGGTCTATGAAACAATTGTTTTTGTTTATAAATAAATCTTTTATTTACATCGCAATGTACAAGTGTGGTTACTGCATATCCCCTACGATAACGACAATCAAGGAACCACATTCCTTGTAAAACAACCTACTCTCAAAATTCTTCCATCTTATGATTTCTTGTGATTTCCACAAAAATCCTAAGTACCCGTTTCTTCCAAGGAAAACGAAGTACAAGGCGCAAGTTACAACTCTGGACGAATACCCAAAGTACCACTATAAATCCTTAATATGGTACCTAAGGGTATTACCGTAAGCCCTTGATTGGTCTTACGTATCATATCTTCTCGACTTCACGATATTTTACACAACATATAATTTCAAAAGATTATGCATGTTTTCAAAAACCTCATACATACTTTCAAAATCATCTCGCATGTATTTAAAACATTTCATAAAAATGTTTACCTAATATACTTAGTACATAATTTCAAAAGTATTACAAAAAGGTTTTCTCAAAATCATATTTTTAAATTCCTAGCATAGCTTTCAAAAACAATCTGCCCGTATGTTGCCTTAACATACGCGGTACTCGATTTTCAAGAACACGCTGCATTGTATGCTAGCTTTGCATGCTTGGCATAATGACTTCAAGAATCCGTTTGCTTCATATGTTGTCTAGGCATATCTAGCACCTTGATCTCATAAACACCATACTTCGTATGTGGTCTTAGCATATTTAATGCAAAGTTCCTAAACTCTTCGCGCTATACGAATTCCAAATCCTTAGAGGTTCTTCTTCATAATTAGATCCTCGTGGATGTTCAAAGCACAGAATCAAAATCCTTAGATGGATTCCTTGTATACCTTAATTCGAATGTTACGTTTCCTTGTAAACGAAATCGAATTATTATAAGATCATCCCATCTTTACAGATAGATTCTTGAGGACGTTGAAGTCCATCGACTGGGTTCCTGGTGTACCTTGAATACCCATGTTCAAATCAACAATAAATTAATAACAAATTAATAACAAATGAACAATTATGTGCTTATGTGTTTATGTGTTGACCTAATCAAAGTTATCTTAAGATTATTCAATAAATCCTATCCCGTTCACATTACATAATTATGGATGCATACATAATTATGGAATTTTGTGCACAGAAATCACAGCAAGTTTTGTCATGTGTCTAAAGTTAACTCCATTCATTTCCATTTCTGACGAAGAACCCGTTGAGGAAAATGAATCATTCATTTTCGCTTATAAAGAATATCCGTTGAGGGAAATGAATATCCATTGATTATTCCTTCATTTCCTTTTCTGATGAAGAATATCCGTTGAGGAAAATGAAACATCCGTTCATTTTCGCTTCTGAAGAATATCCGTTGAGGGAAATGAATATCCGTTGATTATTCCTTCATTTCCATTTCTGACGAGAATATCCGTTGAGGAAAATGAATCATCCATTTTCGCTTCTGAAGAATATCCGTTGATTATTCCTTCATTTCCATTTCTGATGAAGAATATCCGTTGAGGAAATGAATCATCCATTTTTTATTCTGAAGAATATCCGTTGAGGAAAATGAATATCCTTTTGGTTATTCCTTCATTTCCATTTCTGATGAAGAACCCGTTGAGGAAAATGAAGCATCCATTCATTTTCGCTTCTGAAGAATATCTGTTGAGGGAAATGAATATCCTTTTGATTATCCTTCATTTCCATTTCTGATGAAGAACCCGTTGAGGAAAATGAAGCATCCATTCATTTTCGCTTCTGAAGAATATCCGTTGAGGGAAATGAATATCCTTTTGATTATCCTTCATTTCCATTTCTGGTGAAGAACCCATTGAGGAAAATGAAGCATCCATTCACTTTCGCTTCTGAAGAGTATCCGATGAGGGAAATGAATACCCTTTTGATTATCCTTCATTTCCGTTTCTAACGAAGAACCCGTTGAGGAAAATGAAACATCCGTTCATTTTCGCTTCTAAAGATATCCGTTGAGGGAAATGAATATCCTTTTGATTATTCATTCATTTCCACTTCTGACGAAGAACCCGTGGAATGAATCATCCATTCATTTTCGTTTCTGAAGCATATCCACTGGGAAATGACAAGATTATACCTTGCATATCTTTGATGGGTTACTCTATGCAAATAGATGACACCCTAGAATCCATTCAAGACAATTATTTAACACAACGTCACAGACAGACTCCTACGAATAAATTTCGGGACGAAATTTCCTAGAGTAGGGGAGACTGTAACATCTGTGTCACTTCAACCATCAAAAAGATACCAAATCAATGAAATATTGTGTTTCATACTTGAGATTTGTATAAATATGTGTATCATTTGCACATATCAATTCTTGTTCGATTTCGAGCTTTAAATCGCTTTCTAGAAGGTTATACGCGAACTGATGCATAAACGTAATCAGTTTAATGCAACAAACACTTCGGAATAGTGACATAGGCTTAACATAACTTAAATAACCTTTACATAACTTAGAAATAAGTTTAGGAGGGTTTGGTGTGTCGAAATCAAGTTTATTCGATCGCAGGGACTATTTACGTCAAACTGCGAAAGTATACCAATTCGTATGGTAACAAACATTCCGGAACATGACCATAAGTTAAACATACCCTAAATATCCTTCACATAGCTTAGAAATAGGCTTTGAGGGGTTCAGTATGCAAAAAATAAACTTTTTAGTCAAACAGGGACTAAAAGCGTCAAAAAGTGCACAAGTTTGCATTTTCGCGCATATCTTACGTTTTGATTATATCCTGACATCCAAAAATTTATGTAATCATTAAAATATTTTATTTTAGTGATTGGCATGCTAAAATACCATTCGTCGCGCAATTTGGATCGTTTTTGCGTCTGTTACGACTTCCGTCGTAATTAACCGAATAACGCAACCGTACGACCAAACGAACCGACATCCGAGATATTTTTGAGCATATTTTGAGTTCCCTATACTTTAACTTCATTTTAGAGCCTTGAAATGGGTTTAACGGGGCTTAAACGTGTCAAAAATGCATCAAATATCAAGTTTTATACCTACAGGGACTAAAAGTGTAAATCTGCCAAAGATACTAGGCGGGGCGCGTAAGCCCAGGTCTATTTCTACGCGGCCTGCGAGAGCACATCAGACAGAAACATTGAATTTGGTCCAATTCAGCTGCTTTGATGGTTTTTGACCCCTGATTTGGTATACCTTGTGCTTGTTTTTGATGGTATTTCATGTCCCATTGTATTACAAAACCTTGTGCCCACATGTATGGCCAAGATCAAAGCACGAATGGCGAGGAACGATCCTAATGGTTGTGCGATTTCTATAAATACCCAAGCTTTCTCATTCTTGTAACTCACAATCTGATTCATTTTGCTCTAAGTTGGGGTTTAACACTTCATACCTAAGCAACTTGAATCAAGATCTTCCTAGATTGGACCCTTTGTAAGTATTCTTTCGTGCTTTTATGCGCTTTTAAGCGTGAAAGTCAAATAGTGTTTGACTTTCTGCTTTGACCGGTCAATGGTGTAACACCCCGAAAATACAAAACTTTATATTAGAATTATAAAGTATAAATAAACAAGAATTTACTAACTAGGAATTTTAACCTAGTTAATTACAAGTTTAGAAATAACTTGAAATAGGGTTAAAATAACCAAATACTTTTAGATAAACAAAAGTGGAGGGACCTAAATTGTAGAACTTGAAACTAGAATTGATTAAATCAAAATAAATAAAAACCAAACACACAAATTAGTGTGTCTGGTCGATCAAAAACGCAGGGGAGCGACCAGGACTCCTCACCAAACCCTAACTCCACAAAATCGATCAATTGAAGGTCCAAATCTGATCAAAAACGAAAATCGAGCATAGATTACTGATCCTCATCACAAGAGGATTACAAGGTATGTAAAATTTAATGAAAACTCTCAACTTGAAATTCTCATGAAATTGGGAAAATCTGATATTTGTGGTTGCATGTCTGTTTTATGATAGATTAGGAACAATATAGAGTCTAGGGACAAACCCTAGACAAATACAAGTTGAAATCATGTGAAATTTTAGTAAAATCCATGAACACTATTGTAGGTGATGAGTGGGATTTGTAGAACTTGATAAACACTAGGAAATTGGGTGTTGTTCTAGTGTAATTTGACAATGGTAAAGTGACTTCAGAATTTTAGAAGCTAACAATTGTGTAAAAAGGGCTGATTGATGTGAAATTTGGGCTAGAGGATAAGCTAGGGATTTGCTATATAATCATGTAAAATTCTGCCCTTAAAGTGTTCGTTGAAATGCCTCAAAGAAGGCTTAAAACTGAAATTTAAAGTTTAAACGCATAATTATGATGTTTCGGTGTATTATGCGATATATGGTTTAAAGAGAGTTCTAAACATGCCATAAATGAACTCTATAGGAAAGGACGCAGGAGCGTCAAGCGGACAAGCGAGTGGCGAATCACGTTTGAAGGGCTTACATTGAAGGTATGTAACTTGATTCGTTACAATTGGGTAAATTTTGATATTTAGCATATATGTAGTTGGATTGTGTATTAAAAGTGGAGTTGGATTAAAGCGATGATGTTCGCTATGTCGAATAATAGGCTAAGAATCTGGTTAGACCTCGTTGGTAGTCATCAAAATGGAGGATTCCTTAGATGAGCCAAACGGGTCGAATGACCAAATAAGGAATGGTAATACATTGTAGTATGGTTACTCGGTCTTTTGTTATTATTGACAAATGACATATTAGAATACGAGGATTTAACAAGTTGGGTTGTAGGAACGAAATCCAAGAATTTGGTCCAAGTAAACAAACAAACCAAACAAAAACATAGCATTCCAGAGTCTACCGTAAATTACGGTATATACCGTAATTTACGGTAGAGACCAAAATGCTACGGTGGGTTTCTACTGTGTTACGGTGGAACCAAAATTTCCCGGGAGCTACCGTAACTTACGGTAACTATCGTAAGTTACGGTAGAGCTTAGACATTTATGATAAAATTTGCATTTCTTCGCTAAATCGAATCCGTTTTAAACGTAGTTTCGATTATGTATTATTTCTAAATACTCTAATACTAATGTTTAATGTAAACATTTTAGTTTCTAGGTATTCAAGGATTTCGGATGACGGTCAAGCAAGCTTTTGAAGAACCGAACACAACTTTTGAAGCTTCCGCTATATTTTAACCTTAAATAGACTATGTTTATGGGTTGTAAACAAGTTGTAAAACAACTTTTGAATGTTTTGAATTAGTCGTTAGTTGACTAATGCTTTGCTACTTTTAAACTTTATTTATGGAATCTAAGTTATAACTAGACATCTTTTATCTAAAATGGTATGAATTATTATTAAATTCAAGTGAAATTAGATGGGTGTTACAAGTTGGTAATCAGAGCTTAAGGTTGTCAACAAGTGTTCGGTTCAAGCTTGATCGATCGTCCGGTAAGAATTAACTTATTATTTTAACAGATTATATTTATGTAAGAAATGAGAAATAAATTGATGTGCGTGGGAAGAGTGTGTTAACACACTCAAACCCGGAAAGTGCACCAAATGTGAACGGTTAAAGCAAGTTAGGAACTTGGCTAAACCGAAACAAATAAAGCGATGTTATAAATGAAATGTTTAACGTTTAAATGCAAACATTTCAGTTTCAAGATGTCTGATGGAAACGATGATAATCCGGTGCAAACAAGCACCGAACAAATGAAAGAGATAATTGCCGAAGAAGTAGGGAAGGCAATTGAAGGTAGTCTATCCGGGTTTATAGACAAAATTCAAAGCACGGTGTTGTCGCTTGTTGAAGAGCGAGTTAAAAGGTTGGAGGATAGTGTCAACCTTATGAAAGATAAAACGGGAGAACGTAAAGGGTGCTCATATAAAGAATTTATGGCGTGCAAACCGCCAATCTATAACGGGGAAGTTGACCCGATAGTCTGCCAAAGATGGATAAGTGACGTCGAAGGAGTGTTTGAACGAACCCACTGTGACGTAGGTGACTTTGTTGCTTACGGAACGGGTCAATTGAGAAATCAAGCCAAGGATTGGTGGGACAATAAAAAGAAGGAAATGGGAGCCGAAGCGGCAAGGGTCATGACTTGGGATGAGTTTAAGGTGACGTTCCTTAAACACCATAGTCCCAAAGTAGTTATCAACAGGATCAAAGAGGAATTTATCCAGTTAAGACAAAAGGGAGAATCAATTGATAAGATCACGGGCATCTTTATGGATAAGCTGAGATTTTGTGACGAGTTAGTCACCACTGAAGAGCAGAAGATATACTACTATTACAACATGCTGAGTGCTGAATACCGGGAGTTTATGACTCCCTCAAAATATGAAATTCTCACAGAAATCATCAACACCGCCCGGGAGCGGGAAATCGAGTTAAAGAAACAAGTTGAAAGGGGTGAGCGAAGGGCACAGGATGTGAATCCAAGCCCTACAAAGAAAGCTAGAACTGCTGAATCGGGGAAGAAAGTGGAGGCTAAAGGCGGGTCGCCAAGTTGCAAAGTATGTGGAAAGAGGCACAAAGGTGAGTGTCGCTTCAAAGACAAGCCGTGTCCGGTATGTGGGAAGACGGGGCACACTGCATCGCTATGTCCCGGAAAAGTTTCTGTTCGTTACAAATGTTACCAACCCGGCCACAAAAAGTTTAAATGTCCCGAGTTGGTTGGAAAGGGAGACACAAAAGAGACTCCAGCAGAAGCTCCCAAAGCGAAGGCTAGGTCCTTCCAACTTACCGCGGCTGAAGCAAAAACAGAACCCGATGTGGTCTCAGGTATATTCACACTTAACTCAATTCCAGCACGTGTACTGTTTGATACGGGTGCGAATAAATCCTTCATTTCGCATGGATTTATTCGACATCCTTCATTTGTATTGACAAAGTTATCTGTGCCCTTAGAAGTAGAAATAGGGGACAACAAAAGTTTTATAGTTTGTGACGTTTGTCGAAGCTGCAAATTAAACATAGACGATGAGGAATACTTGATAGATTTAATCCCGATGTCGATGGGGGAATTTCAAGTAGTCGTTGGGATGGATTGGCTATCTTAGCACCATGCGAAGGTCGTGTGTTTTCGTAAAGAGATAAAGCTAATATCTCCGAGCGGGAAACACGTCACGATCTTTGGCGAAAAGGGAGGCAACCCCATAGTATGCTCAATGTTGAAAGCTCACAAGCTTATGAAGCGAGGATGCAAGACATTCATGATATACGCAAATGAGCCCGAGAAAGAATCGCGGAAGATTGAAGATGTACCGGTAGTACGAGACTATGAAGATGTGTTTCCGGAGGATTTACCGGGGATACCGCCTGAACGGGAAGTAGAGTTCGGGATCGAATTGATTCCAGGCGCAAAACCCGTAGCTAATGCACCGTACCGACTCGCACCGTCGGAATTAAAAGAGTTGATGTCCCAAATTCAAGACCTGCTTGACAAAGGATTTATAAGGCTGAGTGTGTCTCCTTGGGGCGCACCGGTACTGTTCGTGAAAAAGAAAGACGGAAGCATGCGCATGTGTATCGATTATCGGGAGTTAAACAAACTCACGATAAAGAACCGATACCCGCTTCCGAGGATAGATGATCTATTCGACCAACGACAAGGTACGAACTGGTTTTCGAAAATTGACCTTAGATCGGGATATCACCAATTAAAGGTCAAGGAGGAAGATGTGCCGAAGACGGCTTTCCGCATGCGATATGGACATTACGAATTCCTTGTGATGTCATTTGGGCTAACAAATGCACCCGCGGCTTTCATGGACCTCATGAACTGGGTTTGCAAACCGATGTTGGATAAGTCAGTCATCGTGTTTATCGATGATATTTTGGTGTACTTAAAAAAGTGAAGCTGAACATGTACATCACTTACGAGAGGTGTTAGAGACACTTAGACGAGAGAGGTTGTATGCGAAATTCTCTAAGTGTGCCTTTTGGCTGTGAGAAGTGCAATTTCTCGGCCACATCATAAGCGCCGATGGAGTATTGGTAGATCCGTCAAAGATCGAGGCTGTGTCGAAATGGAATTCCCCGAGGAACCCTTCGGTAATTAGAAGCTTTTTGGGGCTTGCGGGATACTATAGGAGATTCATTCAAGATTTCTCCAAGATTGCGTCGCCACTAACGAAGCTAACTCGGAAAGAGGAAAAGTTCATTTGGGGTGCCGAACTAGAAAGGGCGTTTCAGACGCTAAAAGAGAAGTTAACTCAAGCTCCGGTATTGACGTTGCCGGACGGGGTCGAAGACTTGGTGGTTTATTCAGATGCTTCACTATTGGGGCTCGGATGCGTTTTGATGCAACGGGGCAAAGTTATAGCTTATGCCTCGAGGCAATTGAAGATACACGAGAAGAAATATCCCACGCACGATCTCGAGTTGGCTGCGGTGGTATTTGCATTAAAAATATGGAGGCACTATTTATATGGAGTAAAGTGCACCATATTCACCGATCACAAAAGCTTAAAATACTTCTTCGATCAGAAGGAGTTAAATATGCGACAAAGGCGATGGTTAGAAACGGTGAAAGATTTCGACTATGAAATACACTATCACCCCGGAAGGGCAAACGTGGTGGCAGATGCCCTAAGCAGAAAGGCAGATTATGTCCCGATACGAGTACGATCATTACAACTCATTGTGACCTCTGGCTTACTCGAACGAATCCGAGAAGCACAAGATGAAGCAGTAAAGACGGAAAACTGGAGAAAAGAAAGGATTGTTGGCCAAGTTAAAGATCTTGAAGTAGGTAACCACGGTTTGAAAACACGTTTCAACAGAATTTGGGTTCCTAACACATGTGGATTTAAAAAGCTTCTACTCGATGAAGCTCATAAGTCCCGTTATTCCATCCATCCGGGAGCGACCAAAATGTATAACGACTTAAAGCAAAACTATTGGTGGCCCGAAATGAAAAGAGATGTGGTGAAGTACGTGGAAAAATGCTTGACATGTTTACAAGTCAAGGCAGAACACCAAAAACTATACGGTAAACTTCAACCGTTGGAAATTCCAATTTGGAAATGGGAACATATTACGATGGACTTATTAACCAAACTACCAAAGACAAACCGCGGTTTCGATGCCATATGGGTAGTGGTGGATAGATTGACGAAAAGTGCTCACTTCATTCCGATTCGTGAGACTTATACGTCAGAAAAGATGTCAGAAGTTTACACTAATGAGATAATAGCACGTCATGGAGTACCGGTATCCATCGTGTCTGACAGGGATACTCGGTTCACTTTAAATTTCTGGCGAGATTTCCAAGAGTAGATGGGAACCAAATTGTTCATTAGCACTGCGTACCATCCTCAAACAGATGGACAGAGTGAAAGAACAATACAAACATTGGAGGACATGCTACGGGCGTGTATAATCGACTTTGGAGGAAGTTGGGATGTTTACCTACCATTAGTCGAGTTTTCGTATAATAACAGCTACCATGCTAGTATTAAGATGGCACCGTACGAAATGCTCTATGGTAGGAAATGTCGAACCCCGGTATGTTGGGGTGAAGTGGGTCCACGTGAACTCGCCCACCAAGATATAGTACGAGCCACAAATGAAAAGATTGATGTGGTCCGAGCACACTTGAAAGCGGCTCAAGATAGACAAAAGTCGTATGCTGACAAAAGGGTAAGACCGATCGAGTTCCAGGTTGGCGACAAAGTCATGCTGAAAGTATCGCCGTGGAAAGGAATAATACGGTTCAGAAAAAGAGGAAAGTTGAGCCCAAGATTTATTGGGCCATTCAGAATCACCGAGCGGGTTGGTAAAGTAGCATATCGTCTCGAACTACCCGAGGAGTTGAGTGGGATACATAGCACATTCCACTTGTCACATCTCCGAAAATGTTTAGCGGACGAAACTGCTCGTATCCACTATGATGATATCGAAGTGGATAATAGCCTGAATTATGCGGTGAGACCGGTGGAGATTTTAGATCGAAAGGTCAAGAACTTATGAAATAAACAAATCGATCAAGTCAAGATCAAGTGGGAGCATAGAAAAGGCTCGGACACTACGTGGGAGTCTGAGGAGGAGATGCGACGCCTCTACCATACTTTATTCGGAACGTAATTCGGTTTCGGTGACGAAACCCTTTTTAAGGGGGGTGGACTTGTAACACCCCGAAAATACAAAACTTTATATTAGAATTATAAAGTATATATAAACAAGAATTTACTAACTAGGAATTTTAACCTAGTTAATTACAAGTTTAGAAATAACTTGAAATAGGGTTAAAATAACCAAATACTTTTAGATAAACAAAAGTGGAGGGACCTAAATTGTAGAACTTGAAACTAGAATTGATTAAATCAAAATAAATAAAAACCAAACACACAAATTAGTGTGTCTGGTCGATCAAGAACGCAGGGGAGCGACCAGGACTCCTCACCAAACCCTAACTCCACAAAATCAATCAATTGAAGGTCCAAATCTGATCAAAAACGAAAATCGAGCATAGATTACTGATCCTCATCACAAGAGGATTACAAGGTATGTAAAATTTAATGAAAACTCTCAACTTGAAATTCTTATGAAATTGGGAAAATCTGATATTTGTGGTTGCATGTCTGTTTTATAATGGATTAGGAACAATATAGAGTCTAGGGACAAACCCTAGACAAATACAAGTTGAAATCATGTGAAATTTTAGTAAAATCCATGAACACCATTGTAGGTGATGAGTGGGTTTTGTAGAACTTGATAAACACTAGGAAATTGGGTGTTGTTCTAGTGTAATTTGACAATGGTAAAGTGACTTCAGAATTTTAGAAGCTAACAATTGTGTAAAAAGGGTTGATTGATGTGAAATTTGGGCTAGAGGATAAGCTAGGGATTTGCTATATAATCATGTAAAATTCTGCCCTTAAAGTGTTCGTTGGAATGCCTCAAAGAAGGCTTAAAACTGAAATTTAAAGTTTAAACACATAATTATGATGTTTCAGTGTATTATGCGATATATGGTTTAAAGAGAGTTCTAAACATGTCATAAATGAACTCTATAGGAAAGGACGCAGGAGCGTCAAGCGGACAAGCGAGTGGCGAATCACGTTTGAAGGGCTTACATTGAAGGTATGTAACTTGATTCGTTACAATTGGGTAAATTTTGATATTTAGCATATATGTAGTTGGATTGTGTATTAAAAGTGGAGTTGGATTAAAGCGATGATGTTCGCTATCTCGAATAATAGGCCAAGAATCTGGTTAGACCTCGTTGGTAGTTATCAAAATGGAGGATTCCTTAGATGAGCCAAACGGGTCAAATGACCAAATAAGGCATGGTAATACATTGTAGTATGGTTACTCGGTCTTTTGTTATTACTGACAAATGACATATTAGAATACGAGGATTTAACAAGTTGGGTTCTAGGAACGAAATCCAAGAATTTGGTCCAAGTAAACAAACAAACCAAACAAAAACATAGCATTCCAGAGTCTACCGTATATTACGGTATATACCGTAATTTACGGTAGAGACCAAAATGCTACGGTGGGTTTCTACTGTGTTACGGTGGAACCAAAATTTCCCAGGAGCTACCGTAACTTACGGTAACTACCGTAAGTTACGATAGAGCTTAGACATTTATGATAAAATTTGCATGTCTTCGCTAAATCGAATCCGTTTTAAACGTAGTTTCGATTATGTATTATTTCTAAATACTCTAATACTAATGTTTAATGTAAACATTTTAGTTTCTAGGTATTCAAGGATTTCGGATGACGGTCAAGCAAGCTTTTGAAGAACCGAACACAACTTTTGAAGCTTCCGCTATATTTTAACCTTAAATAGACTATGTTTATGGGTTGTAAACAAGTTGTAAAACAACTTTTGAATGTTTTGAATTAGTCGTTAGTTGACTAATGCTTTGCCACTATTAAACTTTATTTATGGAATCTAAGTTATAACTAGACATCTTTTATCTAAAATGGTATGAATTATTATTAAATTCAAGTGAAATTAGACGGGTGTTACAAATGGTCAACACGAAGTTCATTTGAACTTCGCAACGTGAGCGTAATCACGATGGTTATAGTCCTTTGTGACTATACCTACTGATTACCATGTTGATTAGGTGTAGTGACGAGTCATAGTTTCGGTCAAAATGCGTGTTTATGCGTATTTTGCAACCAAACTTTTCTTGGGTATCAAAACCCTTTGTTTTGATATAAAACTTGTTTTCTAACTTAGTTAAACATGTTTCAACCTGTTTAACTCGTCACTTTTAGTCTAGTGCTTATATAGAGTCATAAAGTCAAGCGGTCTAAACCACCGCTTAGACTTTCGAACTCAACCCGTTTAGTCGATCATTAGGATTCGACTAACCATGATTAGTGACCATAGTTGTGTAGGGAATATATAACAGCCCTCCTGAAATTTTTCTGACACCCTGATATATATTTTAAAATACCCCTATATGTCTTAAAATACACCCCGTATGTGAAATCCGAGCCCAAAATTTGAAATGTTATTAAAAATAATTAAAAAACAAGAAAAATGGGGTTCTGGCGGGCCGCGTAAGCCACCCCTTAATCCTTACGCGGGCCGCGACAACTTAAAGGTCAGGCGAACCCCTGTGTTGACACGTGTCATAACGCGTGTTGAACCTAGTCATGACCCGGATCAGCTACACCTAGACACCCTAGGACGCGGGCCACGTAGGCCTTGGCCTAACCTTTACGCGGGCCGTGAGAAAGTGAAATCAGGCCCTATAAATAGAGGGCATCGGGCCTTCAGTCTGCTCGTTCAATTCTTTTCTAAATCTCGAATTTCTGAAGTAATAGGCATAATCTTCGAGTATAATACCCCCTAATTAGCGAGGTTCTGCTCCGTTGTAAGTATTATAACCCCAGTTACGTATTAGATACACTGCCTGATTGATCCAGGATTCCGTAACAACTGTCATGGTTCTGCCCGACGTAGTTATTGGAATACCGTCTCGGGGAGGGTATCGTTGTTATAAAGGGTTATTATACTAACATATGTACATTTGTGTAAATTACAGATTAACACCAGGAAACCCTAGAAGAAGTCTAAAATAGCAAAGTGAGTTTATCCTCTTTTTGTAAACCTTTTTGTAATCTGTTTTACAAAACCTTAAATGTTTTACAATGTGATTAAGCAGTGATTGAGTCTTTGTAATTCTTCAATTACTGCCGGTATGTTGGGGTTTTGTATACAAAATGTGGAACACGTTACAATTGGACAACGAGTTAGCCAATGTGTAATATGACCCACCAGTCAGGATTGACAGTACTGAATGAGTAATTGTGTAGAAATAAACATTGTGATCGCTCTCAATACTGTGTTAATTGATAAAACTCTTCTTGATTAAACTGGGATTCACTCACCAGTATTTTCCACTGACAAATGTTTTTAAAACGCGTTTCAGGTAACACAATGTCACAACCAATTAGTAAAAAGCCAGCTGGAGAGCACTGACGGCTTGGAAAAATGTGGCTATAAAAGTTATCTAAAAGACGATGTTTTAAATTCAATAAAATAGAGTTTATCCCTATAAATATGTTGTAATAAAGAAACTTGGGTTTTACCCATGTGATTATTAATATAAAATATGGTGGTTTTACTCTGATAAACATTTCCTAACTACGGTCCTGATGTAATTTCCGCTGCCAAATTAATAATTAACAACTGATACCACCACAAACGAATGTTCGCGACCGCCCGTTCCCGGGACAGATAAGGGGGCGCGGGTTGCGACAGAATAACCTTCCGAGGTTATACCTTATGATCACTTCGTTTAGTTAGTTGTATGATAGGTAATTTATATGCCTTAGGAAAATGACCAAAATGCCCTTTTTACACATAATTTCATTTTAAGCATACGTAACCTAAATTTTGGTATCTAAACTGGTTAGGCAACATTATTAGGCATGTTAAGGCATATAATACTTGTCATAGGACTAGTTAGGCGGTCCGAACGCATTTTATGCAAACGACGCGTTAAAGTAGCGTAAGCTACCTTAATGGGTCGTAACGGGTCGAAAGCACTTAGGATAGGTACCATTTTAGTATGTAGGCTTTGTTAAACCATATAACATGATTTCCAATACTCATTTGGTTTACGAAACCTCATCCTATCCGATCTTACAATTTAGATCCGGATTATTAACATAGTTACCTATATTAGGTGCCGTTTGATTCTGTGATCCCTTTAGCTTTGCTTGGTTGTTACTCAAGACTTCTAAGCATCCTTACGTGAGTACATAGTTCCCCTCTTTTACCATTTTAAACTGTTTTCGGGTGATTCATATGTGCTAAATGATTTCGAGTCATTTAAACAAAAGCTATGGTTTATATTACTATATGAACAAATTGATTTATGTGAACCGTTTGGAACTGTTTGATCTATGGGAACTGTTTGGAACTGTTTGATCTATGGGAACCGTTTGGAACTGTTTGATTTATGTAAGCCGTTTGGAACTGTTTGATCTATGGGAACCATTTGGAACTGTTTGAGTGAGCCGTTTGGAACTGTTTGATCTATGTGATTTATTTGAACTGTTTGAACCATTGGGTTAGGGAAGTGATTAGGTAGCGGGGCGGGTGTAATGTGTTAAAAGCATGGTGGAGAGCACTGACGGCTTGGAAAAATGTGGCTATAAAAGTTATCTAAAAGACGATGTTTTAAATTCAATAAAATAGGGTTTATCCCTATAAATATGTTGTAATAAAGAAACTTGGGTTTTACCCATATGATTATTAATATAAAATATGATGGTTTTACTCTGATAAACATTTCCTAACTACGGTCCTGATGTAATTTCCGCTGCCAAATTAATAATTAACAACTGATACCACCACAAACGAATGTTCGCGGCTGCCCATTCCCGGGACAGATAAGGGGGCGGGGGTTGCGACAGAAGGTGGTATCAGAGCTTAGCCACTGATTCAGCCATAGAAGTGTTCTGCTGACATCAATATATTATTTAAATTGTTAGGAAGTAAATTTTGAAAATACGTGAATATCTGTATTTTATTGTTATGTGTTATTTGACTATTTGTTAGTTTACAGTATGAGTGATCAAGGACCCTCAGATGTGTATCGTCAGTTATCCGATTCACCTAGGAGTGAAGGTATCTCTTCCCATCCTACCCTCTCTGGGTATTCTGCTGATCAGGAAGAAGGGATGTTAGCCTTTAAAGCTCAGTCTGAAGAGCCATTCCCTCAGAAAAAGAGAGGATGGTTCAGTAAGGGAGCCTTTGAGCATAGAAAAAGAATGCGAAAGTTGCAACAGCAAAGAGTCCTAGCAGCCGCTAAGCGAGAGTCAGATGCCCATACACAGGATATGCTTAATAGGAGCTTAGCCAATTTCCATATCCTAGCAACAACTGCTGCCGACCCAAGTCTGGAACAACTAGTAGCCCCACAACCCTTATCTTTAATTCCCACTCAGCCTATGGAAGTAGAAATGCATGATTTCAACCCTGAGGAAATACCTAGGATACCAGCCCCTAATACCTTAGATCCAAATTATGATCCATGGTTTGATGATCTTAGGGATTACGTGCCACGCTACCACCTAAATGACGAAACCTTGCCAAACATAGCAGCATATCCAGGTCTGGACCCTCTAGATCCCTATTATGACAACGATGAATACATTAGGGAAATTTTAGAGAATTCGTACCCTCAGGAGAATCCCATGCCACAGTACCCAGATCCAGTACCAGCACCTGCACCCCCAATGAGTGCAGAGAATTTGCAAGAACTCTGAACTTTCGGAGAAGAAATTTTAGAGAGTAGTGAGAGGATGAGGTATGTAGGAGAACAACTCGTCTGGAAATATGACGAGCGTCAGATGGATTTCGGGGGAAATCCATATCCATGAAGATGATAAGTGGAGTTGGTAACAATAATAATATAATAATATATAATATGTTTGTATGAAAAAAAATCTATATATATGTAATAATAATATATTATAGTATAAACCACTTTGTGGTTAGTGATGCATAATCGTGTTGTAATTTTTAATTCCCGTTTTAGGGTGTATTTGACGCATACTATATAGAAAAGAGTAAAGTCGCAATACTCGACGCTTTTGACCAATATGTGTATTATGTGGTTGTTACTTAAACTATTAATTATTCTGTGATATTAATAATTGGAAAATGTTTAAAATTCAGATGGCCGACCAAGTAAATCAAGAAAATCTGGATAATAATCCGGAAAACCAGAATGATGATAATCTGAAAAATGATAACAATGGAAATCAAATGGACAACAATGCCATCCAACACATAGTAGCACAAGGAATAATAGATGCGATGCCATATATTATTCAAACGGTTAGAGAAGCAGAAAATAAAAGTAAACATGATAGCAAGCGACCCTCTGAACCTGAAAACAGCGTAAACAATGGACCCATACTTCAAATACCCATCCCCAAAAGAAGAAGAACCGTGTCTTACGGTTGTTCTTACAAAGAATTCTTGTCTTGTAAACCAATGGAATTCTCGGGCAACGAAGGGGCCATTGCAACCTTACGCTGGATAGAAAAGACTGAGGCAGTATTAAGAATAAGCAAGTGCGCAGAAGAAGATAAGATAATGTTTGCTTCTAATCTGTTTAAGAATTCAGCACTAGAATGGTGGAACACTATCCTCCAGTCTAGAGGAAGTGATAGAATTTACAATATGGAATGGGAGGAATTTAAAAACATGGTAGAAAGAAAATTCTGCCCTCCTAATGAAAAAGAACAGATACCAAACAAGTTCTTAAACCTTAGAATGATTGGTGTAGATAGTAAGGGATACACTAAGTTATTCTTTGAATATGCTAGAATAGTACCAACCCTTGCTTCACCTGAACCAGTGTTAATCTCCCGTTATATCTGGGGATTAATCGAGGAGATAAGGCATGTAGTCAAGGCAGCTAGACCTCAAACCATAGAAGAAGCTGTAGAACTAGCCAATACCTTGAATGATGAGTTAGTCCGTACACGAGAAGAGGATCAAAGGAGGAACCTAACCCAGAAACTCACACAAGAATTTCGTTCTGGAAATTTTAACCGTGGGAAAATATAGGTTCTACCTCTGCACCCTACTGTAAAAATTGCAAAAGGAAGCATTCAGGAAGATGCTCTATATACTGTAACTTTTGCAAAATATCGGGACACAAGGAAGAAGACTGCAGGAAGAAATCTAACAACAGAATATGCTACAACTGCGGAGAACAAGGTCATATCAAGCCTAACTGTCCAAAATTAGCTCCAGCTATGAATAACAAGAATACCAAAAATGCTAGAGCATTTGTTCTAACTGCAGAAGAAGCAAAGATGATCCCGGATGTGATCACTGGTACGTTTTTAGTTAATGATATTTGTACGTTTTTAGTTAATGATATTTTTGCTAAAGTATTATTTGACTCTGGTGCAAACCAAAGTTTTATTAGTACTTCATTTTGCAAACTTCTCAATCAATCATTAACTAAACTTCCACAAGAATGTCTAGTGGAGACAACAAATGGAGAAACCATTAAAATTTCTGAAATCTTGCAGGAAGCAAGAATAGAAATTCTAAATCAGAAATTTATTGCAAATCTTTACCCAATGAATCTGGCAGGATTTGATGTAGTATTAGGGATGGATTGGTTAATAGCCAATAAAGCCAATATTTTATGTGATCAAAAGTCAATACAAGTAAATTCACCAAAGGGTGAAAAGATCACAATTAAAGGATATAAAACCTCTAAATCCACTAAATTCATCTCTGTGATGAAAACAACAAGTTACATAAGAAAAGGGTCATTATTGTATTTGATTTCTATAATCACTAACACTAAAGGATATCCCAGTAGTATCTCAGTTTTCAGATGTATTTCCAGAAGAATTACCAGGACAACCTCCAAATAGGGAAGTTGAATTCAGAATCCATTTAATACTAGGGACAGCACCAATTGCCAAAGCACCTTATCGTTTGGCACCTGCAGAAATGCAAGAACTAAAGAAACAATTAGACGAATTATTGGAGAAAGGATTCATACAGCCAAGTTCATCACCCTGGGGAGCGCCAATTTTGTTCGTTAAAAAGAAGGACGGATCAATGTGTATGTGCATTGACTACCGTGAATTGAACAAGGTCACAATTAAGAATCGATATCCATTAACAAGAATTGATGATCTGTTTGATCAGTTACAAGGAGCCCGATTTTTCAAAAAAATTGATTTAAGGTCAGGATATCATTAATTAAAAGTACAGGAAGAGGACATTCCTAAAACCGCCTTCAGAACAAGGTATGGTCATTATGAATTTACTGTCATGCCATTTGGTTTAACCAATGCCCCAGCTGCATTCATGGACATGATGAACCGAATATGTAAGCCATATTTGGATAAATTCATAATTGTCTTTATAGATGATATTCTCATTTACTCTAAGAGTAAAGAAGAACATGCAAAGCATTTGCACGCACTTCTAAGTTTATTAAGAAAAGAAAAGCTTTATGCTAAGTTTTCAAAGTGCGAGTTTTGGTTAGAACAGGTAAAATTCCTTGGACATCTAGTTAATCATGAAGGAATTCATGTGGATCCCACCAAGATCGAGGCAATAACCAAATGGAAAACCCCTGAGTCACCAACTGAGGTAAGAAGTTTCTTAGGACTAGCCGGTTATTATAGAAGATTTATTCAAGATTTTTCTAGAATAGCCATTCCCTTAACTAAGCTAACTTGTAAATTTGTTAAGTTTAAATGGGAACCAAAACAAGAAGAAGCCTTTAGAATCCTGAAGCAAAGATTAACCCATGCACCGATATTAGCATTACCAGAAGGAACTGAAGATTTTATAATCTATTGTGATGCTTCTAAATTAGGTTATGGATGTGTGTTAATGCAACGTCAAAAGGTTATAGCTTATGCATCCAGACAACTTAAGAATCATGAAGAAAATTATTCCACTCATGATTTAGAATTAGGAGCTATAATTTTTGCTCTTAAGATTTGGAGACATTACCTGTACGGTAGTAAGTTTACTGTTTTCACTGATCATAAAAGTTTAAGGTATGTTTTCGGGCAAAAGGAATTAAATATGAGACAAAGACGCTGGATGGAAATGCTTAGTGATTATGATTGTGATATTCAGTATCATGCAGGAAAAACCAATGTAGTTGTTGATGCTTTAAGCTGAAAATATCACGAACCGCCAAAAAGAGTACGTTCTCTTAAATTAAATCTACAAATAGATTTAAATGAGCAGATTAGAAAATCATAAGAATCAGTAATCAAGGATGATACTGAAAAACTAAAAGGAATAATTAAGGAATTAGAACAAGGATAAGATAGAATTTGGAGATTCCATAAGAAAAGAATATGGGTACCTAAATTAGGAAACCTACGTCATCGTATATTAGAAGAAGCCCATAAATCTAAATATACAATGCATCCTGGAAGCGATAAAATGTACCAAGACTTAAGAAAGAATTTCTGGTGGATAGGAATGAAAAAGGACATAACAACCTACGTTGCGAAGTGTTTAACCTGTTCACAAGTCAAAACTGAACATCAGAAACCTTCAGGTTTATTACAACAGTGAGAAATGCCTGTTTGGAAATGGGAGTTGTTAACAATGGATTTTGTTACTAAATTACCCAAAACAAGGAAAGGTAATGATACAATCTGGGTGATTGTAGATAGACTAACCAAGTCAGCTCATTTCCTATCAATGAAGGAAACTTTTAGTATGGAACAATTAGCTAAATTGTATGTAAATGAAATAGTTTCTTTACATGGAATTCCTCTATCAATTGTTTCTGACAGAGATAGTCGTTTTACCTCTCATTTTTGGGCAAGTTTCCAAAAAGCAATGGGAACCAAATTGAATCTAAGCACAGCCTATCATCCTCAAACGGATGGATAAAGCGAAAGAACAATTCAGACAATGGAGGACATGCTTAGAGCTTGTGTAATTGATTTCGGAGGTAATTGGGACGATCACTTACCATTGATAGAATTTTCTTATAATAATAGTTATCACACAAGTATCAATGCTGCACCATTCGAAGCACTTTATGGACGAAAGTGCCGAACTCCAGTCTGTTGGGCGGAAATTGGGGAAAAGCAACTATCTGGACCTGAGATAGTACAAGAAACAACAGACAAAATCATTCAAGTCAAGGAACGGCTGAAAGCAGCACGTGATCGACATAAAAGCTATGATGATAACAGACGAAAGCCATTGGAATTTCAGGTAGGAGATAAGGTATTATTGAAAGTCTCTCCTTGGAAAGGAGTGGTAAGATTCATCAAAATGGGAAAGCTAAGTCCCAGGTATATTGGACCTTTCAAGATTATTAGAAAAATAGGACCTGTAGCCTATCAGCTGCAACTGCCAGAGGAAATGGCAGGAATACATGATGTACTTCATGTATCTAATCTCAAGAAATGTTTAGCTGATGAATCACTGATAGTACCTCTTAAGGATAGAGGTAAATGAGCAGTTAAAATTTGTGGAAAAGCCTCTACAGATTGAAGATAGGAAAGTCAAGAATCTCAAGCATAAGAGATTAATTCTAGTCAAAGTGAAATGGGACTCCAAAAGAGGACCAGAATACACATGGGAGCTTGAATCAGAAATACAAAGGAAATATCCACACTTGTTCCAGTAGACCTCGAGGACGAGTTCTAAAATAAGGTGGGGAGGATATAACAGCCCTCCTGAAATTTTTCTGACACCCTGATATATTTTAAAATACCCCTATATGTCTTAAAATACACCCTGTATGTGAAATCCAAGCCCAAAATTTGAAATGTTATTAAAAATAATTAAAAAACAAGAAAAATGGGGTTCTGGCGGGCCGCGTAAGCCACCCCATAATCCTTACGCGGGCCGCGACAACTTAAAGGTCAGGCGAACCCCTGTGTTGACACGTGTTATAACGCGTGTTGAACCTAGTCATGACCCGGATCAGCTACACCTAGACCCCCTAGGACGCGGGCCACGTAGGCCTTGGCCTAACCTTTACGCGGGCCGTGAGAAAGTGAAAATCAGGCCCTATAAATAGAGGGCATCGGGCCTTCAGTCTGCTCGTTCAATTCTTTTCTAAATCTCTAATTTCTGAAGTAATAGGCATAATATTCGAGTATAATACCCCCTAATTAGCGAGGTTCTGGTCCGTTGTAAGTATTATAACCCCAGTTACGTATTAGATACACTGCCCGATTGATCCAGGATTCCGTAACAACTGTCGTGGTTCTGCCCGACGTAGTTGTTGGAATACCGTCTCGAGGAGGGTATTGTTAATATAAAGGGTTATTATACTAACATATGTACATTTGTGTAAATTATAGATTAACACCAGGAAACCCTAGAAGAAGTCTAAAACAACAAAGTGAGTTTATCCTCTTTTTGTAAACCTTTTTGTAATCTGTTTTACAAAACCTTAAATGTTTTACAATGTGATTAAGCAGTGATTGAGTCTTTGTAATTCTTCAATTACTGCCGGTATGTTGGGGTTTTGTATACAAAATGTGTAACACGTTACAATTGGACAACGAGTTAGCCAATGTGTAATATGACCCACCAGTCAGGATTGACAGTACTGAATGAGTAATTGTGTAGAAATAAACATTGTGATCGCTCTCAATACTGTGTTAATTGATAAAACTCTTCTTGATTAAACTGGGATTCACTCACCAGTATTTCCCACTGACAAATGTTTTTAAAACGCGTTTCAGGTAACACAATGTCACAGCCAATTAGTAAAACGCCAGCTGGAGAGCACTGACGGCTTGGAAAAATGTGGCTATAAAAGTTATCTAAAAGACGATGTTTTAAATTCAATAAAATAGGGTTTATCCCTATAAATATGTTGTAATAAAGAAACTTGGGTTTTACCCATGTGATTATTAATATAAAATATGGTGGTTTTACTCTGATAAACATTTCCTAACTACGGTCCTGATGTAATTTCCGTTGCCAAATTAATAATTAACAACTGATACCACCACAAACGAATGTTCACGGCCGCCCGTTCCCGGGACAGATAAGGGGGCGGGGGTTGCGACAGAATAACCTTCCGAGGTTATACCTTATGGTCACTTCGTTTAGTTAGTTGTATGATAGGAAATTTATATGCCTTAGGAAAATGACCAAAATGCCCTTTTTACGCATAATTTCATTTTAAGCATACGTAACCTAAATTTTGGTATCTAAACTGGTTAGGCAACATTATTAGACATGTTAAGGCATATAATACTTGTCATAGGACTAGTTAGGCGGTCCGAACGCATTTTATGCAAACGACGCGTTAAAGTAGCGTAAGCTACCTTAATGGGTCGTAACGGGTCGAAAGCACTTAGGATAGGTTCCGTTTTAGTATGTAGGCTTTGTTAAACCATATCACATGAGTTCTAATACTCATTTGGTTTACGAAACCTCATCCTATCCAATCTTACAATTTTAGATCCGGATTATTAACATAGTTACCTATATTAGGTGCCGTTTGATTCTGTGATCCCTCTAGCTTTGCTTGGTTGTTACTCAAGACTTCTAAGCATCCTCATGTGAGTACATAGTTCCCCTCTTTTACCGTTTTAAACTGTTTTCGGGTGATTCATATGTGCTAAATGATTTCGAGTCATTTAAACAAAAGCTATGGTTTATATTACTATCTGAACAAATTGATTTATGTGAACCATTTGGAACTGTTTAATCTATGGGAACCGTTTGGAACTGTTTGATCTATGGGAACCGTTTGGAACTGTTTGATTTATGTAAGTCGTTTGGAACTGTTTGATCTATGGGAACCGTTTGGAACTGTTTGAGTGAGCCGTTTGGAACTGTTTGATCTATGTGAATTATTTGAACTGTTTGAACCATTGGGTTAGGGAAGTGATTAGGTAGCAGGGCGGGTGTAATGTGTTAAAAGCATGGTGGATACGCCGCTGGTACTTCCTATATATAAGTGCTTTTAACACATTATATATCTTTGCGTTATCTAGATCACTTGGGCAAAGGTTATCAAAACGAAGTTATATTACGAGGTTTTCTAACAATATAAACCATTCGAGTTTTATTATAAAAACAATTTACGATCTGGGTCTACATAAACAAATGTTTTGGGGTTAAGATTCATGTCATCGTGGTTTTATGAATTATAACTAATCTATTTTGACTTGGTTATTTAATTTACAATACAAACATTTTACAAATCTAAGTTTTCAAATATCGAATAACAAAAGTTGTCTGAGTTATTTCAAAAGGTAAGTGAGCCATGAATCTGACACTCACATAAAACCTATGTACTCGCCGGCATTTTTATGCTGACGTATTTTCACATATGTTTCAGGTACCATAATTGATGATGTTTGATGATGATATTGGTGCATGCTCACATAGGAATGGACGAGGCCTTAGTGACTTAATAACAATGGAATTTAATTTGTTCATGTTTTGTTTCTAGTTTCAATACAATGTAATAAACTTAACTCAATAAAACAGAACTTCTATCCATGTGTTGTGAAACAATGATTCTGTTACGACACTCCCCGACATTTCCGCCGTGGTTTGTTGTTTTAACGCGGTCGGGGTGTGACACAATAAAACACCCTACAACATTATAAATGAAAGAATTCCTAGTGTAAAATTTTTGCATACATTTGGTTGTAGATGTTTTGTTTTCAATGATTTTGAAAGCCTTGAGAAATTTGACAGAAAATCAGAGAAGGGTATTTTTCTTGGTTATTATTTGTCCTCAAAACCATATAGAATTTTTATTCTAAACACAAGGACAATCAGAGAAAGTTTATATGTATCTTTTGATGACTCATCAGAAACAGAAGTTTCTGATGAATATATGAAGGAAATAAACTTTTCTGATAAACAAGAAAAATATGATCATCTTTTTGGAATGATAACAGAAGATTTCTTAGAACATGATAAATCTCTTACAAACAAATCATTAGATAATTCATGTACTAACCCTGTAGAACAAATGGAAAATGCATCAGAAATCTTGAATCAGAACAATGAAAATATGTCTGACTTTCAAAATTCTGATACACTCCATCATCTGAGACAACTTTTCAGGGGGAAACTTCAAATCCATCCGAACCAACAACTTTTCACAACAAGTTAAGATGGATAGAAGGACATGTTCATTCTGACATCATTGGAAATCCAACAGATGGTGTAAGAACAAGATCTGCAACAGCACACGAGTGTGCATTTGCTGGGTTCTTAAGCAAGATAGAACCCAAGTCTATCAAAGAAGCTCTTAATGACTCAGACTGGATTCAAGCAATGCAAGAAGAGCTTGATCAGTTTGAAAAGAGTAAGGTATGGGATCTGGTGCCTAAACCTAATGACAAATCTGTCATAGGCTCAAAATGAGTATTCAGAAACAAATCAGATGAGAATGGCATAATCACCAGGAATAAGGCAAGGTTAGTGGTCAAAGGTTATTATTAACAAGAAGGTATTGACTATGATGAAACCTTTGCACCCGTGGCCAGATTAGAAGCAGTAAGAATCTTTCATGCTTATGTTGCATCCAAAGACTTCAAAGTATATCAAATGGATGTGAAATCTGCATTCCTGAATGGTAAGATTGAGGAAGAAGCTTATGTGCATCAACCTGAAGGCTTTGTTGATCCAAAATTTCAAAACCATGTTTATAGATTAAACAAAGCCTTGTATGGTTTGAAGCAAGCTCCTAGAGCCTGGTATGAAACACTTTCAAACTTCTTACTCAATTCTGGCTTCACTAAAGGTACTATTGATACAACACTTTTCCTCAAAACACACAAAGGTCACACCTTGTTAGTCCAAATATATGTTGATGACATTATATTTGGATCAACAAATGAAAATTTCTTTAAAAAGTTTCAAAAGCTAATGACCAGCCACTTTGAAATGAGCATGATGGGTGAATTAACCTTTTTCTTAGGTTTACAAGTTAAACAAAGAATTGATGGAATATTTTTGAGTCGGTCAAAGTATGTGAAAACAATTCTGCAAAAATACTCACTTGAAAATTGTTCAATTTCAAAAACTCCCATGGCAACATGGAACAAATTGGATTCTGATAAAGATGGAATATGTGTAGATATTAAAACCTATAGGGGGATGATAGGATCATTGCTATACTTAACTGCAAGCAGACCAGATATTATGTTTGCAACATGCTTTTTGGGTAGATATCAATGCAATCCTAAAGAATCCCATCTAAAAACTGTAAAAAGGGTTTTTAAATATCTAAAAGGCACATCAGAACTTGGTCTCTGGTATCCTAAGGATACAAATCTTGAACTAATTGCATATACAGATGCAGATTATGCAGGTTGCAAGATAGACAGAAAAAGCACATCTGGTGCATGTCAAATCTTGGGAGAAAAGTTGGTATGTGGGCAAGTAAGAAACAAAACTGTGTTGCAACATCAACAGCTGAATCAGAATATGTAGCAGCAACAAGTTGCTGTTCACAAGTGCTGTGGATGCAAACTCAGCTGAAAGATTATGGAGTAAGTCTGACAAAGATACCAATCCTATGTGATTCAAAGAGTGCAATTGCAATAACATAAAATCCAGTTCATCACTCTAGAACCAAGCACATAGACGTCAGATATCACTTCATAAAGGATCATGTTGAAAAAGGTAACATAGAAATGTACTTTGTTCCAACAGAAAACCAAATTGCTGATATTTTTACAAAACCTCTTGATGAAAAGAGACACAATTTTTTAATCAGCAAACTTGGCATGGTTAACATAAAAGAAGAAGATCTTTCAGAAAACAAAAGGTTACAAACTGAAAACCAAACTGATGAACATCAAGTTGAAAATTCTGATAATCAAAGAATAACTCAACAGGTTTCTAATAAAGAAATCCATCAATCTGATGGGATATCAGAAGATCTGATAAATCATCAATGAATCTGATGATTTATCAGAAAATCTGAAGAAGTATCAGAAAATCTGATGAAATCATCAGAAATTCTGATAAAACATTAGAAACTTTGTTGAAAAATCAGAATAATCACTGATCATCAGAAAATTTTATGAAGTTTCCATCTTCATGCATATCTCACATGTAAAAAAATTATAACTATGAATAGTCTGTTTTTGATTTTTTTTCTTTTGTTTAATTTTAAAAAAAAATCAAAACAAGGGGAAAGTAACATGCATTAAGATAAAATTCAATGATACAGCAGAGAAAATAAACCGTCACAGGGAAATTTTTTTCAGAAAATTGAATTTTTCTTATACTTCCAATGCATGCAACGTCAGCTTTCATAAGGAATTTGAGAAGACACGGGGGCATAAAAATGATTAGGGGCTATGAAAGTAGCCGCCTAGCTATTCAATGCTTACTCACACTTAGGCTTAGAAGACTGTCATATTCTCACTGCAACAGATATCGTCTTAAATGAAGAGATTGAAATAAAAATGAAAATCTTTGGCTGTTAATAACATTTATGGCATAACTATCACTTTCATCTATAAATATTAACAACCTGAAAAAGACTTTCTTCACATCAAACAATCTTCTCTTCAAAAGCACCTTATCAGAAATTTCTTATTTTAGAATGGCTCACCCAAAAGTAATGTGTTGGTGCACTTGTGTCTGTACTTTGTCTGTATTTTGTTATGATATAAAACGATGTCTTTTGTTAGTCTTGTATACGTATTATGTTTGTTAATAGGTGTTTTGATGTAAGTTTGACCAAGTCAACCATCCTCCTGGTTTGACTTTGACCAAACAGTTAGAACATGGTTGTAAGTTGTCTGGGTCGAAGGATGAGTCATCGAAGGATTGTTTATATCCTTCGATGAGCTCGAAGGATGAACCTTCGATGGATATAGATGGACCTCGAAGGATATCATCCTTCGAGGTACATGTGGATCCTTCGATAGTTTTCAGTTCGATAGATGATCTTTCGATCTGACTATCTGATCCTTCGACCAGACGACCTGTGATGGATATATATACTCATGTAATGTGTTCACTTCAGGGTGTGAGTGAACTTAGTCTTGTAGAGAGCGTATTTTCAGTTTGGTCAAGGTCTGTAACCGTGTCCACTGAAATACAAGAGAAAACTTTGATATCTCGTGTGTCTACCTTTCTCTTTGTAGCTTGTATTCTCATATAAACTACCGGTTTGCATTCTAGCTTGGATTCCGCACTTGCTAGTGTGTTAAACATAACAAGGATAAGGTTTAACCTCAACCTCCGAGGGACCTACAAGTGGTATCAGAGCCGTGGCTCTTTTCCTTGTTAAAAACCGAGTTTATACAAGACTTTGGAGTGTTTGGACAAAAACTCACATGGTTTAGCACCCGTTTTTAGTGTTTTTCTCGCATTTCTTGACATAAAAACGTGTTCTAAACTAACCGGGTGTGTTAAAGGACGGGTTGGGTAACTTAAAAACTTGTTTTTAAGAAGTTTGGTAATTTCCGGCCAAATTCCGGCTTACTCTGGTGACCGGTTTCTGGATAAGAACTTTCTTTTTAGGTAATATTTTATTAGTCAAATCTGGTTTGGTAGAAAGTATGTTCTGAACATACCTTCTGCCGAAAGTTCTTACCAACCAATCACCTTTTTCACCAACCTGTCAACTTTTGTCAACTGTGTCAGTGCAGATCGAAGGATATCCTTCGAAGTCGAAAGATCATCTTTCGATCAAAGGAGGTTCGATAGATAATCATCCTTCAAACATCCTTCGAAGTCTGTGACTTATCCTTCGATCCAAGGAATCTTTTCGAAGGATATATCTGTCGATCTACAGGTCTTATTCGAAAGACAAGGATCCTTCGATTGGAGAGTCTTTCGAAATCATTGTTCGAAACTCAACAGTGATCTTTCGAACACTGTTGATCCTTCGAACAAGTGTTGATCCTTCGATCCTTGTCTGTTTAAGTTTAACAAGTTTGTGTTTTTCAGGTCTTTCGATCAAGGATCCTTCGACTGGTTGTTATCATTCGAGATATTAAGATAGTTTGTGAAAATTAAATTTTTAAAAAGGAAAAACTTGTTTTCAAATTTTAAATCAATTTTCACTTAATATATTAATTTTCTTTACAAAATGGGAACAAATGGTCAGTGGGATCCAACTGCGTGGACTCAAACAACTTTGACATCACAATCATCAGCTACGCAATCATCAGCTACGCAATCTACGTCAGATTTCAACAAAACTGCATGGATGCAGGCTATTGCCCCACCTCAAGCTGCAATGATAACTGCAAATCAATGGGCATTGGTCACAAATCAAAGCAGCAGCATTCAAGCTATGATGCATAACGACAGTGAAACTGGTACAAGCACAAAACCGCCAAAGCTAAATCACATCAATGATTGGGGATGGTGGAAAGAAAGGCTGAGAACTTATGTTCAGGGGCAAGGTCAAGATCTATGGATGTGTTTCTTCACCGCATTTGACAATGATTTGGAAGTTGCAGGATCTAATCCAGAAACTTACAGCACTATGTCTGATGATGATAAGAAGAAATTTGAGTTAGAAAAGAAAGCATTCATGATTCTCACACAAGCTCTTCACAGAGACATTTACCACCAGTTTGTTTACTGCACGACTACTAAAAGCTTGTGGGATATGCTCACGTTACGATGTGAAGGAAATGCTCAATCTAGAAAGATTAAGCAAGAATTACTGAAGAAAGAGTTTGAAGGTTTCACGTGTATGGAGAATGAGACTTTGGCAGAGTTATCTACAAGGTTCCATCACTTGTTGAGCGAGATGTTTGCTTTTAGAGTCACTGCCACTCCACAAGAAATGGTGAAGAGATTCGCTGATAGCTTACTAGCAAAGTGGAGCAGTTATCTTGAAATTCTAAAAGAAAATGGTGTTCTAGACACAATCACCGTTTATGAGTTAATTCAAAAATTGGAGAACAAGGATGTAGAAGAAAAGCTTAAGGCAAAAAGAACACTAACTCCTCAAAATCCAGAGATGTACTATGGGATTGCAGGAGGTATCAGTGGAGAAAAACCAGCCTCTCAACATGCGAAGCTTCAAACAGCTTTCATCTCAAACACCGGACCTTCCACAACAAATCAGTTTGATCCTTCAGCATACACGATGTATTCAAGACCAGATTCTTCTTCTCTACGACATGATGTGCAACCGACAGCTCAGCAATTCACGCCACCGCCTTTCTTAGACCCAAGCAGAGCTCAGCAGCAACAACCGCAACAGCAAGGGTTTTATGGAAGCTCTTCAAACTTTCAAGCCACTTCCAATCCGAACACAGTCAGATTAGACACTTCCAACTTTTCCAAAGTCAGTGTCGAAATAGCCAAGGAGCATATGGAGATGTTGAACACCTTGGTTAGTGCTTATTGTGGATTGGTCGCAGGTCAGATTGGGAATATCAATCTAACCAATGAAGATTATCAGCAAGTGGATAGAGAAGAGTTTGAAATGATGGATATCAAATGGGCTCTTGCTAGTGCAATTCGAAGAGCAAAGGAGTTTATGGAAAGGACGGGGAGAACCAACTTGAATAGCAACAACAACACCAAGTATGGTTTTGATAAGAATGCTGTCACTTGCTTCAATTGTGGTGAAAAAGGTCACTTCAAGCGGGAGTGTCAGAAGCCACCTAAGCAAGGAAATCAGAATCCCTTCAGGAATCAAGGACAGCCACAACAGCAACCGAACAACAATTCTGACAGATCAATAGTTCCCGTTGGAGGAAATGCATCTGGATCCACAAACACTAATCCCCACAGAGGATTGGTTGTTCAAGCTGATGAAATCTGCAATTGGAACCTTCAACTTGGAGAAGGAGGAAATGGTGGAACAGCATGTTATGCTAAAGTGATTGAGAAGGTAGTAGAATCCGTGTCTGCTGGTGAATCTTCAGAAGATGAAGATAGCTCGGGTTATAGTGGGAGCATGGATGGGGAATCACTTGATGCTGGTGATTTATCAAGTGATGCTTTAGATTTGGAAGTTGATGAGCTTTTGGCTGAAGCTGAAGCATTATGCAAGAGGAGATCTATTCTCTGCCAGAAATCTGCTGGAACTTCCGAGAAGCTTGCTCAGTTCTTCTCTGAAGATGGATCTTTTTCTTTTCATACAGCCTTTATGGCTCACGTAGAAGGTCAGACTTCTCAGGTATGTGATACTAATTCTGACTCTATTTCTGTTCCTATTGAATGTGCAAAGTGTTTAAAATATGCTGAAAAGGAAAGTCAGTTTGAAATCACATACAAACACAATCAAGAATTGATTGTAGATCTTTCTAAAGCAACTGAAGCTAACTTGTTTTTAACCAGAAATGAAAAGGAATTTAAAGCAACAATTGCGTCATTAAAACATGATGTTTCAGAATTACAAAAGGCTGTTTTACGAAAACAACATGCTAACAATAATCTTATTGACACAATTGAAAAGCAAATGGTAGAGTTGGCAACAGCTCGATGTGAATGTGAGACAATTAAGCAGAAACTGGAAAGCTATTCCAATTCCCGCTATGTATTGGATCACATCATTGACGTTCAAAAGAAAAAGGGGAAGGGGAATGCAAAAAGTATTGGTATTGGATTCAAATCATGTCCTCCCCCAATGAATCACAATTACTCCAAATTGCCTGATGACGAGGATATGCCCCGTTTTGAACCTACTGTGCCACTCGGTCTAGATGACTTTGCAGTAGGCCTCGGGTTCACAACTGGTGCATCATCCTCAGGTCAATCAGAATCTGAGAATGTGACGGATTCATCGTGTGTTAAGGAACAGAGTCCTCCCATTGTTGAGGATGCTGATTCTTCGGATGATGAATCTGATTCATCGGATGATGAATCTGAAGAAATTGTGAAACAACAGTCTAACTCGGTTACAACAGATATTCCAATCGAGAATCACATCCTGTGTGATCCACCAGTGAAACCGAGTAAGACTGAAATGTCAAAAGCAATGGAGTCCCTTGTATCTAGCCGTGAAGGGAATAACTTGTTGTACACGCTCAAAGGAGATGACAAAATCTACTCTAACAAAGATTTTCCAATTAAAAATGTAAATCAAGATTTAATTGAGCAAATTTTTGAAGGATGTACTGATAAGTTTTTGGGGAACAAAAGTGACAAAGTTACCGTCACTCAATGTGATCCAATTCCGTGTGAACAAATTAGAAAACAATACGGAAACCAAAAACCACCAATTGAGCGAAAACAACAAGTCAACTCCGGAAAGGGTAAGGTACAGGGAAGGAAGGCTCAGAACAAGAATGTTCAAGCACCTAAAGTTCAGCAGCCTAAGACTGAACAACCAAAGGTTCAACAACCTAAAGTTGAACAGTCTAAGGCTACTCAACCTAAGGCTGCACAACCTAAAATTCAACAATCAAGGGTTGAGCAACCTAAGGTTCAACAACAAAAGGTTCAAAACAAAAGAGCTCCTGTTAAGAAACGAGAACCGAAAATGAACTTTGTTGGATCCACGGGTTCTGACAAACTTGAAACATTTCAGGATAAATCTAACCTTGATTTTATAAAACAAGTTAGAATTTTAAAACGAAATGATCAGAATAATTACACCCAACACACCAACGGATGTGATTTAGGTCCAAGCACGTCTAGATCACAAAGTTCATGGTCTGGTTCTCCGTCTGGTCATCAACGTGTTTCTCCAAAGTTTGTAGAGCGGAGAACATGTTTTGAATGTGGGACAGTTGGGCATATTGTAAGATATTGCCCACGTGTGCAAAAGCTGAAGTCAAAGATGAGTGCTCCCCAAGAAATCGATTACCGAAAACGATCAGTTTCCCCGAAACAAGACCCACGTGTCTTGAAAGAAAGGGAAAAGAAGTTAAAGCAAAAGAATCAAAAGGTAATTGAAAAGGCCTTAAAATCAGAGGTAAAAGAAGAAAAACCTGTACAAGCAAAATCTGAAACTGTAAAACCAGTAAATGCTAAAACAATAAATTCAAATACTGGTAAAGGAAAAACAGCTTGGAAGCAAAAGCAGGTAATTCAATCAGGGGGAACACCACAGGTTCTTTTTCCTAATCATCAAGTGATTGAAATCACTTTCCTTGATGATCAAGGACGACCCAAGTCCACAAAGGCTTGGGTCCCCCTCTCAAACTGATAAGTTAATTGCGTGTGCAGGCGGCTCCAGGAGGAACTATTAATAGTCATTGGATTGTTGATAGTGGGGCTTCCAGGCACATGACGGGCGACTATTGTCTTCTTTTCGATGTGCGAAGTATAAGAGGAGGATATGTTGCGTTTGCTGGAGACAAAGGAGGGTATATCACCGGCGAGGGAATGATCTCAAATGGAGTTGTGAGTTTCGACAAAATCAATTATGTGCAACAGCTGGATCACAATCTCCTGAGTGTTTCTCAGATCTGCGACAAGAAGTTCACCGTGCATTTTGATGATGCCGGTTGTTATGTGCTGAAGCCAGGATTCAAGATTCCCGAAGAATGGATTCTCTTATCAGCACCAAGAGTTAATGATTTGTATGTCCTCGATATGAGCCAAGCAATAACCAAGTCCAAACAAGTTACTTGCTTTATTTCAAAAGCCACTGAAAAGGAGACGATCTCTTGGCACAGACGGATGGGTCATATTCATCTCAGAAAAATGAATCACCTTGTCAAAAACAATCTGGTGAGAGGTGTCAATGTGAAGAATTTTCAACTTCAAGATGTCTGTGTGCCGTGTCAGAAAGGGAAGCAGATCAAGAAATCACATCCATTGAAGAAGGTTAACACTGTAAACATGCCACTCGAACGTCTGCATATGGACCTTTTCGGCCCAGTCAAACACAAGAGTGTGCACGGGGAAGTTTTCTGCTTGGTAGTAACTGATGACTATTCAAGATTTTCATGGGTTGATTTCATGGTCCACAAGAGCGAGACTCCAGAAATTCTAAAGAATTTGATCACCTTGTTGGAAAATCTTTATAATCTAAAGGTGAGGCGAATTCGAAGCGACAACGGAACCGAGTTCAAAAACAGGGTTATGGATGAATTTTGCACTGCAAAAGGAATCCTTCATGAATACAGCTCTCGGTACACGTCACAACAAAACGGAGTCGCTGAAAGAAAGAACAGAACCTTAATTGAGACTGCAAGAACCATGTTGGTTGAGTCTCAGCTTCCAGTTCGATTCTGGACTGAAGCTGTTGCCTCGGCTTGTTACACCTTAAACAGGGTTCTCACAGTGAAAAGACATGGCAAAACGTGCTTCAAACTCCTACACAAGAAGACTCCTGACTTGGAATATCTAGAACCTTTTGGTGCACCATGTACCATGATTGAGCCTGACGGGAAGTTTGGTGCCAAAGCTATCGAAGGTTACTTCCTTGGGTATGCTACTCCTAATCTACGAGTATGGAACCTGACTACCAAGAAGATTGAAGAGTGGGGTGAAGTAAGAGTTCAAAGATATTCTAATCCACCGAAGCCTTCTGGAGATCCATGGATGTTCGATTATGATGGTCTTTTCGACTCATTCAATCTGCCGACATTTGATGATGACAATGCAATTGCTCAAATGTTGTCTGAAAGCGAGAATGCGACTGGCTCTCAGTTAGCTCGCCCAATCATTGTTGACTCACAAGCATCTTCTTCTGTCAACAATCTCGTTTCAAATGAGGTGTTTAATGATGCTGTCGACTACAATTTGTCATCGGAAGATGAGGAGTATGTTGATGCAAATGATGGTGAAGCACGGGGTCCGGTTCAAGGTACTTCAGAAGCAACGGATCCAGTGTCTGCGCCAATTGTCCAAGAAGAAAATGCATCATCTTCTACAACTCAACAGCTTCAGAATGATATCGGGAATTTAAATATCAATAACTTGAGGACCAATGTTGAAATTCCTCTAGTTCCTGAAACCCGAATTCATAACATTCATCCTCAGCAGAATATTATAGGTGATGTTCTCAGTGGTGTAAGGACAAGGAATCAAATCAGAAATAACGAAAATGCTGGCTTGTATGCTGAGATACGAGAATCGGGACAACAAAATGATTGGTCTTTCGCCTGCTATGTTAGCCAAGAAGAGCCTAGATCTTGGAAGGAGGCATTGAAAGATGATTCCTGGGTGGAAGCCATGCAAGAAGAACTTCAGCAGTTCGAGAAGTTGGGCGTATGGAAATTGGTTGATAGGCCCGACAACTACAAGAAGATCGGAACTCGTTGGGTGTTTAAGTGCAAGAAGGACGACCGTGGGATTGTTGTCTGAAACAAAGCAAGGTTAGTTGTTCAAGGCTTCAGTCAGATAGAAGGTATTGACTACAATGAAGTGTATGCACCTGTTGCACGTCTGGAGGCTATTAGAATCTTTCTAGCCTACGCATCCTTCAAGAAATTCAAGGTGTACCAGATGGATGTTAAAAGTGCTTTTCTTCACGGAGTAGTCGAAGAGGAAGTATATGTCGAGCAACCACCGGGGTTTGAAGATCCATTACATCCTGACAGAGTTTTACTACTTAACAAAGCGTTATATGGTCTTCATCAAGCACCTCGAGCCTGGTATGAGACACTGTCTACCTACCTGCTGAACAACGGTTTTAGACGGGGTTTGATCGATTGTACCCTCTTCATCAAAGAAAAAGGTGAAGATCTTCTGTTGGTACAGGTATACGTCGATGACATTATCTTTGGTTCTACCGATGATAAGTTATGCAAGGAATTTGAGAAGGTGATGCAAGATCGATTCGAGATGAGTGCGATGGGTGAAATGACGTTCTTCTTGGGTTTGCAAGTTAATCAGTCCAAATCTGGAATTTTTATCCATCAAACCAAGTACGTCGGAGACATCTTGAGCCGGTTCCAGATGTCCGATTCAAAGTCAATTTCTACTCCTCTTCCGCAGAATCACGGGATTACTCCGGATGAAAAGGGGGAAGCTGTGGACTCTTCACTTTATCGTGCTATGATTGGATCGTTAATGTATCTCACTGCATCAAGACCCGACATTATGTATCCAACGTGCCTTCTCGCCAGATACCAAGCGAATCCGAAGGTCTCTCACTATGCTGCTGTCAAAAGGATTTTTCGTTATCTGAAGGGTTGCCCTGACACCGGGTTATGGTACCCTAAGGATGATAACTTCGATCTCAAGGCTTACAGTGATTCTGATTTCGGCGGCTGCAAGAAAGATGGCAAATCAACTACAGCAGGATGTCAGTTCTTAGGCAATCGCCTAGTCACTTGGCAGTGCAAGAAGCAGACATGTGTGGCTACGTCTACATGTGAAGCGGAATACATTGCTGCGTCTAGTTGCTGCTCCCAGGTTCTATGGATCCAACAACATATGCGGGACTACGGTTTTGAATTTCTGACTACTCCTATTTATGTTGATAATGAAGCTGCTCTACAGATCACTAGAAATCCTGTACAGCACTCAAAAACGAAGCACATCGATATTAAATATCACTTCATACGTGATTGCTTTGAAAAGAGACTTATCGATGTGGTTCACATTCATACCGATCACCAACGTGCCGACCTTTTTACCAAAGCATTTGATAAATCAAGATTCGATTATTTACTTTTGGTAAACGGCATAAAGGTGAAGCAAGAGTAACCGACATCGGAAAATCGTTTTTGTAAATATTTTTCTATAAAAAAAAAAAATCCAAAAATATGTCTTTACTTTATTTTATTTTTGAATTTTAGGGGGAGAAAGTTTCAAGGAAAATACAAAAACATTGAAAAACCGCAAAAATACAAAAATATGTCTTTACTTTATTTACTTTCTGCATTTAAGGGGGAGAAAATTCAGAAAAACACAAAAACAATAGAAAAACAAAAATGAGTTTCTTGGCAACATAAGAGAAAATGATATTACATCAGAGGTCGGTCGAAACATGTTTCTAGAAATCAAAAGAAAAGAAAAAGATAAGTAGCTCTACTAATGATGTACTGGTAGACTCACGATCATTTTAAAGTATGCAGGAGATATAAACATAACGAACTGAAAACCGCGTGGGAACCGCTCATTGGCATATGGTCTTGGTACCGAAATTTCGTTTGATAGATTGCCGAGGTTCTGAGATATTCGGGGTTTATGCTGTTTATCATCTGGGTATCATGGTTGTATCTTTTACCGAAAAATAACGGGGACGCAAGTCTAGATCTTCCATGATACCATACATACGTGTACATACTGCATTCGACCTCAATAAGCGATAAACAATCACATGTCCAAACAAATAAGTGATACAATATCACATTTATCCGGGAGTCAAGTTCGTCTCTCTGCTGTACGGAAGTACTGACCTGTTCACGGACTTGCTCTTGTGCCCTCATGCATATGAAAATCAAGTTCCTCATCAATAA
>JARYGA010060916.1:0-84887 GCA_030545235.1 Helianthus tuberosus
TGGGACGTAGTCCGCTTTTCTGCTCAGAGCGTCCGCTACCACATTTTCCTTTCCGGGGTTATAATGTATCTCACAATCGTAGTCTTTCACCGTTTCCAGCCATCGCCTTTGTCGCATATTTAACTCCTTCTGATCAAAGAAGTATTTCAAGCTCTTGTGGTCGGTGAATATGGTGCACTTTACCCCGTACAAGTAATGCCTCCATATTTTTAATGCAAATACCACCGCTGCCAACTCGAGATCGTGCGTGGGATATTTCTTCTCGTGTATCTTCAATTGTCTCGAGGCATAGGCTATTACCTTTCCCCGTTGCATCAACACGCAACCGAGCCCCAATAATGAAGCATCCGAATAAACCACCATGTCTTCGACTCTGTCCGGCAATGTCAATACCGGAGCTTGAGTTAACTTTTCTTTTAGCGTTTGAAACGCTTTCTCTTGATCAGCACCCCAAATGAACTTTTCTTTCTTCCGTGTTAGCTTTGTTAGCGGTGACGCTATCTTGGAGAAATCTTGAATGAATCTCCTATAATATCCCGCAAGCCCCAAAAAGCTTCTAATTTCCGAAGGGTTCTTCGGGGAATTCCATTTTGACACAGCTTCGATCTTCGAAGGATCCACCAATACTTCGTCGGCACTTATGACGTGTCCAAGAAATTGTACCTCTCGTAACCAAAAGGCACATTTAGAGAATTTTGCATATAACTTCTCTCGTCTAAGTGTCTCTAACACTTCTTGTAAGTGGTGTGCGTGTTCAGCTTCACTTTTCGAATACAGCAAGATATCATCGATAAACACGATGACCGACTTATCCAACATTGGCTTGCAAACCCGGTTCATGAGGTCCATGAAAGCCGCGGGTGCATTTGTTAGCCCAAATGACATCACGAGGAATTCGTAATGTCCGTATCTCGTGTGGAAAGCCGTCTTCGGCACATCTTCTTCCTTGACCTTTAGTTGGTGATACCCCGATCTAAGGTCAATTTTTGAAAACCAATTCGCACCTTGTAATTGGTCGAATAAATCATCTATCCTCGGAAGCGGGTATCGGTTCTTTACCGTGAGTTTGTTTAACTCCCGGTAATCGATACACATACGCATGCTCCCGTCTTTCTTTCTCACAAACAATACTGGTGCGCCCCAAGGAGACACACTCGGCCTTATAAATCCCTTGTCGAGCAGGTCTTGAATTTGGGACATCAACTCTTGTAATTCCGACGGTGCGAGTCGGTACGGGGCCTTTGCTACAGGTTTCGCGCCCGGAATCAATTAGATCCCGAACTTTATTTCCCGTTTAGGCGGTATCCCCGGTAAATCCTCCGGAAACACATCTTCATAATCTCGTACTACCGGTACATCTCTAATCTTTCGTGATTCTTTTTCGGGCTCATTAGCGTATATCATGAATGCCTTGCATCCTCGCTTCATAAGTTTGTGAGCTTTCAATATTGAGCATACTATGGGGTTGCCACCTTTTTCGCCATAAATGGTGACGTGTTTTCCGCTCGGAGATGTTAGTTTTATCTCTTTACGAAAACACACGACCTTTGCATGATGTTGAGATAGCCAATCCATCCCAACGACTACTTGAAATTCTCCCATTGACATCGGGATTAGGTTTATCAAATATTCTTCGTCATCAATGCTCAGTTTACAATTTTCACATACATCACAAACAATAAAGCTCTTGTTATTACCTATCTCTACTTCTAAGGGCACAGGTAATTTTCTTAGAACAAATGAAGGATGTCGAATAAATCCATATGAAACAAAGGATTTATTCGCACCCGTATCAAATAACACGCGTGCAGGAATCGAAATTACAGCAAATATACCTGAGACCACGTCAGGTTCAACCTTCGCTTCTGCGGCGGTCAGTTGAAAAGATCTTTCCTTTGCTTTTGGGGCTTCACCTTTCGGGTCCTGCCCATCTTTCTTTCCAACAAGTTCCGGGCATTCCGATTTCTTGTGGCCCGTCCGATAACAATTGTAACAAACCGTCACTTTCTCCGGGCACGATATAGCCATATGTCCCGTTTTTTTGCATATGGGACAAGGCTTATCCTTGTAACGACATTCACTTTTATGACCCTTTCCGCAGATTCTGCAACTTGGCGACCCTCCTTTCGTATCAAATTTCTTTGCGGTTTCGTTTGTTCGTGCCTTCTTAGTAGGGCTTGGGTTTACATCTTGTGCTTTCCGTTCACCCCTTTCAATGCTCTTTTTCAGTTTGATCTCCCTTTCCCGAGCAGCATTTATGATCTCGGTAAGAGTCTCATATTTGGAAGGGGTGATAAATTCCCTATACTCAGCACTCAACATGTTATGGTAGTAGTATACCTTGTGTTCTTCATTCGTCACTAGATCATCGCAAATCTTCATCTTATCCATAAACGTTGCCGTAATCTTGTCTATGGTCTCATTCTTGTGCCTAAGTTGCATGAACTCCTCCTTGATTTTATTCATAACCGCTTTGGGGCTATGATGCTTAAGAAATGGCGTCTTGAATTCTTCCCAAGTCATGACCTTAGCAGCTTCAATACCAATCTCTCTCTTTTTGTTATCCCACCAATCTTTCGCTTGACTCCTTAGTTGACCCGTACCATAGGCTACGTAGTCATCTTCGTCACAATGGGTCCTCTCGAATACCCCTTCGATATCACTTAGCCATCGTTGGCACACTATTGGGTCAACCTCCCCATTATATATTAATGGTTTACAGGCCATGAATTCCTTGTATGAACAAGGCTTTCATCCACCATGCTTTTCCTTTGCTAAATTTGAATCATCTTCTAATTTCTTGATTCTCTCTTCTACTATTGATAAAACTATGTTTTGAATTTTATCAATAAAGCCCGACAAACTATTTTCGATCGCCTTTCCAACCTCTTCGGCAATCACTTCCCTCATTTGTTCGGTGACTCTTGGCACCGCATCATCATTACTTCCATCTGCCATCTCTATTTCTGAAATGTTTACATAGGTTGTTAAACATTCCATTTATAACACTTGTTTTGATTCAATCAAGTTCATAACTTGATTTAATCGTTCTTGTTTTGATTCGATCAAGTTCATAACTTGATTTAATCGTTCTTGTTTTGATTCGATCAAGTTCATAACTTGATTTAATCGTTCTTGTTTTGATTCGATCAAGTTCATAACTTGATTTAATCGTTCTTGTTTTGATTCGATCAAGTTCATAACTTGATTTAATCGTTCTTGTTTCATGCATTTCTTGTATTTGAGTGAGCTTACACACTCTTTTTTTTTCATGCATATTTGTTCGTTTCTCATTCTTTACATAGTACATAATTTATTAACTAAATAATTTAATTCTTACCGGACAATCGATCAAGCTTGAACCGAACACTTATTGACAACCTTGAGCTCTGATTACCAACTTGTAACACCCTTAAATTTTAACTAGAATTAATCAATGATTTTATACATTTTTATACCAAAATATTAAATTAACATAAGTTTCATAAGTAGCATAAAACTTAGTCAACTAATGACTAAGTTGGAACATTCAAAATTCGTTTAAGAAATTGTTTACAACCCATGAACAAAATCTAAGTACGATTAAAACATTGTGGAAGCTTCAAAAATCGTGTTCGGTTCTTCATCATTCGCTTGACCGCCATCCGTAAGATCCGCCTTGTTACCTATGGTCAAAATCTTTAAAACATTAGATCTAACAAAGTTATATAGCACATAATTACAAAATCCAACATCAAAATTTAAATAACAAAACATTGTTTTGTTTTTTAGTTCCACCGTAACTTACGGTGTCACCGTAAGTTACGGTAGGTGCTGGAATTCCCTGGGTCATCGTAAACCAGGGGAAAAATGCCGTAAACACTTAATCCCTACCGTAAGTTACGGTACTACCGTAACTTACGGTAGTTGCTGGGAATCCATCATTTGTTTGTTGTGCTCATTGTACTCAAACCCAACTCTCGGATTTTGCTTTTCTAACAACCTATACATTGAATTCTCGTATTTCTAACAAGTTATATATATTAACCTATATCAAAGATCAATCCGTTATATTCTGAAACATTAACCATGCTTTACTTGATTATTTGACCCGTTGGCTCATCTAAGGAATCCTTCCATATGACGACTACTAACGAGTTCCAACCAAATTTCGACCAATCATTCAGTATAGCAACTTCATTGCTAATTTTAAACGACTCTTATTCAAGAATTCAATTATGCATTATATAACCATCAAATCTACTTAGTGTAACGGGTCAAGTTACATACCTTTAAAGCAACCCCTTCAAACGAGCGTCCACACCGGTTTGTCCGCTAGATGCCCCGGCTTCCTTTCCTATAGAGTTCAATCACTTTATGTTTAGAACTCTATGTTTTACATACATAACGCACATTTGTCATACTTCTTAATTATGCGTTTTTAACTTAACAATTCAGTTTCAAGCCTTCTTTGAGGCATTACAACAAACACTATAAGGGCATAATTCTTATATCTTTCATATTCATGTTTATAGCTTGCTAATTAGTTAACTTAACTTCAATAAAGCCATCATATAGCATTTAAACATCATACCCTTTTATGAAATTACCTTCTAAGGTCGAATTACACTAGAATAATCACTCTAAACCCTAGTGTTCATCATCATCATGTAAAACCCACAACCCACCTTCAAGGTGTTCATGGAACTTCCTGAATTTGGTCATGATTTCACATGTAGTTGGCTAGGTTTCACTTCTAAACACCATAACAACTCTAATCTAACCAAATAACACACATGCAACATCAAATTTTCAGATTTTCCAAAATCATGAGAATTTCAAGTTGAGAGATTTCATCAGATTTTACATACCTTACAATCCTCTTGTGTTGAGGATCATGATTCTAAGCTCAATTTTCGATTTTGACTTGGATTAATCCTTCAATTTGCAAGATTAATGAAGTTTTAGGGTTTTGGAAAAATCTCCTGGTCGCCCTCTCTCTCTCTGTTCGATCGATGCCCACCCACAATGGGTGGACTTTGTGTTTTGTTTATTAAATTAGTACTAAACTTTCAGATTTTGACTAGTTTAGTCCCTCAACTTATCATTCAACTTTAAGTTTAAGTGTTTTAACTTTAGAGTAAGTTATTTCAAGACAATTAACTAACTGGGTTATAGTTTCCTAGTTAGTTAATTCTTGTTAAATTAGCATTACATATTAAACACAAAGTTTTATATTTTTGGGGTGTTACATAAATACTATAACTTATGTGATGTGACGAATACATATATAAGAAATAAATATATAGTTTTAAATAATGTATATGACAATGATGACTATTAAGATATGTATAAAAGTGTGTAATGATTTTTGTACTAAACTGATATTTAATAGAGTATAATTTCTTAATAAGATTAGCGACATAAATATCTATGTTTAATTAGCCCAAACATATATTTAGATAAATATGTCTCATGAAATCACTAGATAAATTGTAAAGGCCATAACAAAATATTTAGACATAAAACAATATGTCATGAATTTAGGTTGTCTAAAAAGTCTCTAAGGGAATTATTACTCATATTAATAAAATGTGAATTCTTAGGGTTTTATATATTATTTCTATGAAATATATATATATATATATATATATATATACTAGGTTTTTACCCGGGATTGCTTCCCGAGCTCGGGAAAGTTATTTAGATTAATTAATTACTATTTGTTTGTAATACGACCACATTACATCAACCATCTCATTCAATTCAACAACAATGACTTCAAATCACCGGATTAGATCATGAACTCATATTAGAGGACAAACAAAATCACAACAGGACCATATGAATAATATAATTTCCACTTTTACATCAATGCACTTACATGATAGGGTGATTTGGGATTTTCAAAAAAATCTTTGTTTTTGTACCTCTTTTACAAAATAAGATGTTGACCAAATTTGAAACAGATGTTAACCAAAAGTCAATAAGATATTGACAAATAGTCAAACAGATGTTGAGCTTAAACAGATGTTTGGTTTAAGGCCAAACATCTGTTTATGGCCAAACATCTGTTTAAGGTCAAACATCTGTTTAAGTCCAAATATCTGATATAGAATAAGAACGTCTGTTTAAGGCAAAACATCTGTTTAAGGTCAAACATGTGTTTAAGATCAAACAACTGTTTAAGTCGAAACATCTGATACAAAAGGTCAAACATCTGTTTAAGCCTTAACAGATGTTTAACTTGTTAACATCTGTTTAAGGCAAAACAGTTTAGGCCTTAAAAGACCAAACAGTTTTAACCCAACAGTGGTTTTAAACCACCATTTTAACCAAACAGCGGTTTCGACCACAGTTTTCTGAACAGTAGTTCCAAACATCTGTGGACATCAATCTGTTGACCAAAGTCAACAGATTTATCAACCACTGTTTTATTTTCAAACATCTGTTCCCAATAACAG
This sequence comes from Helianthus tuberosus, assembly GCA_030545235.1. Lineage (NCBI taxonomy): Eukaryota > Viridiplantae > Streptophyta > Magnoliopsida > Asterales > Asteraceae > Helianthus > Helianthus tuberosus. The sequence continues at coordinate 6,444 of JARYGA010060916.1, forward strand.
AGCTTTGATCATTTAAACATACATTTGCCAATATTACAAGCTTTTACACTCTAAACCTAAATATTTATAAAAAGTACAAGTGTTAAACAACATATAAAGTTCATCCATCTGTTGACCCAATTCAACAGATGTATCAACCACTGTTTAATTTTGAAACACCTGTTCTCAACAACAAAGCTTTGATCATTTAAACTGACCTTTGCCAATATTACAAGAATTTACACTCTCAAACATCGATATTCATTTACTTAATTTTAATAACAAACATTATTAATAATTTTAACACAACTAATTATATAAAAGATACAATTGTCAAAACAGATAATAGCATTCAATAAAATACAGGATCCTAATTCCTAATCTATTGGTGAAATAGTAGTTTCAATAAGTAAAGCTCCTTTCGGACCATTGTAGTTGTCAACATGTTGGAGGTATTTCAGAAGTTCGTTGGTGAGATCAACTTCAATCATATCCCCCCAGATGCTTGTTATCAACCACTTGTTGTCTTCAATTATATTAGTACTTCGGCGTGCATCTACGTAATCAACTACACGAGGATTATTGAAAACAAACATCTTCTTCCAGCCTTCTTCTTCATATCTGAGCAAATCAGCAGTTAGCTCAGCAGACTTTCCAATAACAATCAAATGCAACCTCTTTGCAATGGTCAAAAAATGCCCTTGGCAAGGATTGACTACAATACTCTCAGGAAAGTGAAGCATTCTGAAAGTCTCACTAACAACATCAAAACAAACGATGTTCCTCTCACCTAGTTGATACCAATAATTTGAAACCATAAAATATATGGTTTTATCAGCATAAACTCCTGTAGACCATGAATAACGACTTGAACTATAATTGTTTACGATACTGAAATTTATTGTTGTCCATGACTCACGACGTCGTGAGTAAACACGAGCAGCAGTTACATTACGGTAACATCTGATGTTCAGCACTTTGAGATCATTGAACTGATCAAAATAAATTCCACCGGTATCAGAGTTTCGATGATGATTATAATTAAAGTAGTCATCACACAAAACCTTATACTGCCAGATAGTTGGATTCCAAAGAATCAACTGACAGCAAATCCCTTCATTGGAAACTAACAACAACCCATTAAATGAAGATAGAATACGTAAGAAGCTAGAGTGGACATTGTTAGGAAAACTTAAGGTTTTACTACGAACAACATCCAACTTACCACCAACTACGTTGTCAATGACAATTGACGTGTCTTTAAAGGATAATAGTTTCTTTTGTACTGAATCTCCAATTCGGAGAGCATGCATCATCTGAAATGCATGACTTGACAATTCCCTATAAAAATTCTTGGAAAGACACTTGAAACGGCAAATATCTTCTGCAGAAAGCCTCGTGAAAATCTCGTCAACAATCACTTGAAACCCCAATTTTTCCATCCTGCAAAGAGCCTTGTGAAAATCTCGTCAACAAAATTTTTGAAGATGATTGAGTATATATATATTTATGGGAAGGTTTAAATGAAAACCACTAGTTATTGTGAAAACTCGAAAACTAATTAAAAAAGCCAAAACAACATGCCAATTTTTTTTTGCATAATAATTTTCGCTACTTATAGTATATAAAAAAAATTTCAAAAAAAAAAAAAAAAACAAAAATTTTTTGTAGTGCACATGTGTAGTACACATACACATGTGTAATACAAAAAAAAAATTTGAAAAAAAGTTTTTTTATATACAAAAACCTGCGATTTGTTATAAAAAAATTGAAAAATTTTTTTTTTTATGTGTTTTTAGGTTTTTTTTTTTGTTAGTTTTCGAGTTTTCACAATAAAAGTGGTTTCATTTGAACTATCCCCTATATATATATATATAGGTAGAGGATCCTGTAAAAAGTGCTCAAAGTGTGAGAAGTGTATTATAACACTATATATAATACTATATAACACCATATAAACACCGTGTAACAATATGTAACGCCATATAATACCATATAACACTATAGGTTGTCTGATAGCATGTCTATGATAGATGTATAGTGTTATATTTGTTATATAATGTTATATAGTGTTACATAGTGTTATATGGTTTTATATGGTGTTACATATTGTTATACGGTGTTTATATGGTGTTATATAGTATTATATATAGTGTTATAATACACTTCTCACACTTTATGCCCTTTTTACACTATCCTTACCATATATATATTCAATTATGTATTACATGGCCTAAGTGAAAATGTCCAAATAACATTTTTATGATTACAAATTATTTCTGAATATTAACTAACTACCAATCATATGGTTTGAAATGTATAACAAAAATTTATATAGAATACATATATTATTTTTAAATAATATATAAAGACTAGGTTAACATGAATAAAAGTTGGTTAATTAAGAATCTAGAAATCCCCAAATTAGTATGAACCCTAAAATATGATTCTTCAAATTGAGAATCAATTGCCCTTTATCAACGGAAATTGATAGAGAGCTTTTGAAGATGACATAAAATAAATACGTTTAGGCTCACGAATTACCCAAAACGGATTAGAATCGTTGAATTAATTGAAGAAAGTTCCAAGCCCTAGAATGAGAAGTCTTGAATTGCAGAGAGTTTTTGTGACATTAATAGTGTGTATGGATGCAAAGGGTCTCGAAAATGGCTAATGAAGATTGTTGTTGGATCTGAGTTTGTTTCTGATTGTATTTTTTGTTTGTAATTAAAGTGAAAATGGATGAGTGTGCAGCGGAATTATAATGAAAACAAACTTTGCATACAATCAAACGAGAGTAATACTTTGATCAAACATCTTTACACAATGAATCGGAAGATTGAATTTAATTCAATAACGATTACAATGATTGATGAATGAATGCAAACTCCCCCTCATCCAGAACTCAGTTGTTTGTTCGTGCAAAGAAGACAATGATGCAAAAGAGCTAATAGAACAGTACAAAGTACTGATCTATTTATAGGCACTAGCAAACCACTGAGCATCTTAGCTGACGTCACCATGAAAGTGACATCTAACCTCCTAACAAACTCTAACCTCTGATCTATACAAACACTGCTATGTTAACTACTGCTATTACATTACATTACAAAAACAGACTATAGATCAGCTGCTGCAAACTATCCACTGCTGTGAACCTAGCAGTACTTGTCCGGATTAGCAGTGCTTGACTCAAAGCAGTAGATAGAATCAGCAGGGCTTTAGTCTTTCATCAGGTCTTTACTTGAGCAGCAGTTGTAGGTCCGCACTTTGTAAGATTAGCAGATAGGAGGTCAGCAGATATGAAATCACTTTCAAGGGGAGAGATTTGTATGTAGACATCTGCTTATTCTGGATCCACTGCTCTGATCCAGTTTTGGCTTTAATTATCTGTTCCTCTGATAGGGTTCAATCCCAACAATCTCCCCCTGGAACAGATAATGCCAAAACTCTTCATTATTGTGGAATTCTTTATTGCCTCATCAACAGTTCCCTTATCTGACCTTTAAATTGTAGTTCAAAGTCTAGGGCATCTGTGTCTTCATCATCCCTGCTAAGTGGAAGATCAAGGAGATCCTGCAAATCTTCAAGACTCAGGCCAAGAGCTTGTTCCCTTGATATTTTCTTCACTTCTCCACCAGACCTGAGCAAAGTCAATACGCAGGTCTGTTTGTCAGTTTCCCACTTTTGTATTTTTGAGCCTGGTGGGTTTCTTGGGAGATGTTTATTTGCAGAGGTATTTGGTAAGGCTGGCCTAACCATGACTGACTGAGCAGTACTTGCAGATTGTTCCAATTCAAGATCTTTTTTTATCATCAATTTAAGGCCTGCTTTTACAATAGCATTTCCAGCTTTTAGATCTTGAATGGTTTCAGCACTTAACTGGTTTTGGCTCCTTCTTTTATAGATGGCAGCACCAGTTGGGGCAATGGCTCTCCTGGTTTGCAGCTTTGTTGGTCTTTTTGAAACCTCTGCTTCAGGATAGTCAGGCTTTTGAGGAACATTTGGATCTTTCTTTCTTAGTTCCTCCAACCTTTTATAGGTGATCCTGACCACATCTTCTTTCCATCTAGCAACTTGTCTTTTGTTTCCATATTCAGCAGCAACCAGTTCTTCTTTCATTCTTTTCAGTTCTACCTGTTTATCAGGTACATTCTTTCTAAACTTTGCCCAGTCAGGAGGAGTGTGAGTGACTTTCCTTTTTATCATGTCTTGAATTCTTGCTGCTTCATTTTCAAGCTCAGGAACAGTCCACTCTTTGTACATGTATTTATCTCCTTTGTACTTCTTGTGAGCCATGATGCTTTCAATGTAGTCTTTCTTCAAAGTTTCAGCTGCTCTTTCTGAAATTTGTTGACTGACATTTTTTGCAAATTGTTCTAGGGATCTGACCTGTGTGAGCAGATATTGATAGTTTCTTGAAATTTATGTCAGATTTCCCTTGTGTGTTTCTTTTTGAGATATCCTCTACTTGCTTGGCCTTGATTTCCAAATATTCATCAACATTTTTAGGCCAGGGATATCCTTTTATTGATGGCAAACTCCTTTTGGCAGGGTCATCCTCATAGTAAAAAGATTTTATTTCTTCTCTAACAGCTGCTAGTTCAAGAGGAAATTGAACACCTGCAGGAGGTAAGGGCTTGTACATTGGAACTGAAGAGAGAGGAACAGGTTTTGGTATTGTGACAAGAGCTGAAGATTTTGAAGATGTTTGTAGTGGTGAAGTGTCATCATCTTTGAGAATTAGCCTTCTCCTCTTTGTTTGAGGAGGGGCTGATGATGTTTTGGATGGAACAGTGGTGGTGGATGTAGTGTCAGTGGTTTGTGATTGACTAACAGTTGTTGAAACAACTGGTGTTCCAACCACTGTTGTCATTACAGCAGATGTTGTAACAACTACTGTCTTCTGCTTTTTAGCAGGAAGTGATTTTGTTTTTGGTGCTAATGGTGGTAAAGCAGTGGATTTGGTGTGTGTTGAAGTGGTGTGTGTTGAAGTGGGAGCAGATGTTGAAACCACTGAAGTACCGACTGTAGTTGATACAACAGGAGTTACAACAGCTGTTTTAGGTGGTGGTTTTGGAGCAGACTTTGAACGTCTGGTTGGAATGGATTTGGGTAGCCTTACTCTTCTTGTAGGCTTCTTCTTTTCATCAACAAGATTTTTATCATCTTTTGACCCTGAAGTACCCTGATCCGGATAATCCACCCTGGCTTTCTTTTTGGCCTCTCTATCCCTTTTTACACTTGCAACTGCTTCTGCCAGTGCATTTGTGGTCACATCAATTTTCTTGCTTCCATCTGGCAGAGGGATTTGTTTGGTCATGTTTGCATTTTTTGGTTCAATGTAGAGACCATCCTCTTTTCCCTTCTTTTTCCACTCCTGAATTTTCTCCCCCTTTTTGGCATTATCTGGGGGGAGTTGATCAATGAAGAAAACTGTTGGAGGAGCAGTGCCAGTAGTGTGCAGGATCTGAGTTTTGAGAGCCTTTAGATCAGCTTGAGTGTTCTTGAACCTTGACTCCATTGCATTTCTTAGCTGTTGGACATGTTTTTCATGTTGCTGATCTGCTAGTTGTGCTTGATGATGGAGAAAAGGTTGAAATAAGTTCCAGAGCTCATTTGTAGCAGGTGCCTGTTGTGGAGCAGGTGCTTGAGATGGAACAGCAGTTGATTGTACCTTTTGTACTTGTAACAACTGTTGTAGCATGTCTTTGAGTTCTGCAACAGAGTTATCAAGCTTTTCAACACGATCCGTCAATTTCTGGTACTTTAAACCATCACCCAATTTAATGGGATCATCTGATTTCCCACTAGCAGTGGTTTTATCAGTGGTAGAGGTAGGGAGTATACTCCAAACATTAACCACTGATGCCCCTTTGTCTTGGTACTGGGGTCTTTTTCCTTCAACACTTGACAACCTTTTGATGTTGCCAGTAGGATAAATAAATCCACTGGTGGTTGGCAGAGGTGCTATAAAAGGAATTGCCTCCAAGGAAGTCTTATTGATGTAACCACTGTCCAACTGTAAACCAGTGGGTTCAACAGTTGTAGTGGCTGCTTCACTTGGATTACCACCAAGAGTTACTTGTAACTCAAGGGGTCTAACCTCCTCAGGTTGTGTTGGTGGGTTAGCAATGATTGATACATCAGACCCAGTCAGTTGTTGAGGTGTATTCTCATTGATAGGTGATTGAGAAGGACTGGATAGTGCTTGGTTCAAATCAATTGCATCCAACAGCAGTTTAGTTGGTGGGGGAATTGTGGATGTGATGTTTGGTGAAGAAAGAGGATTTTCTCCGGGAATTGAGCTGTGGATGATGGAAACGAGTGTTTCCAGAGCATCATGATGTGGTGTCCCAATGTGTACAACTTGATCTTTTTGAGAAGAATCAGGAGGAGTTTCGGTTATGGGTTGAGATATTTGTACCAACTGCTGTGAGGAAGTAGCAGCAGTGGTTTCTTGTGACATTTGTGTTGTCACAGGCAGTAGCTCTGGTATCTCATCCTCCAGAGTTGCCTTTTTGATGGGTTTTGGGGGTTTATGAGTTTTTCTTTTTTGGCTTTTTGGTGATTGTAGGTGTGGGTTTCAAAGCAGGTGTGCTGCCACTTTGATCACCTTGAGCAGTGGGCTCAGCAGCAGATACCTGAGGAGCAGTTGTAACTGCTAAATTCTGCTCAGGCACCTCTGCTTGTGTTTTGCAAGGTGTTAACATTCTTGAAAAAGTTTCAGTTGTTAAACTGTTTATTTGAGTAGAATCACCTTGGTTTATTGCAGCTAAATCATTCTTACTGAATTTCTTTTCAAAATAGTAGCTTAAAAACCTTGGAAACAGTAAGAATGATTTTGTTTCAACATTATTAACCAAATCTTTAAAAATTTCCCGAGAATAGTTAAAATTTTCTTCTTGAAGAATTGCATATCCCAGATTTTGAATCTTTAAAGGGATTTCATTGAAAGAAGTGGTTTTATTTGAAACACATAGTAGGAGGGTATGAAATATAAATCCAGTTGCAGAAGGAAAATAACCTTTTTGTTACATAAGTTTCTTCATCATTGTGGCTTCATACCCTCTTTCAATGAAGTCAATTTGTAACTCGTTTTTAGTGAAAGAAATTTTACCTTCCTGATCATCGAGTTGAAAGACCTCTGAAATGGATTGTGGCGTGATTTGGACAGCTTTACCCTTTATAGAAGAGTGTATGGTGGTTGCAATGTCTCCTTGTTTTTCAAGGGTTGCATTCTTCCAAAACTCCCTTTGGGTCTCCAAATAGAGTGGTGCATCGACGGTGAACAAAGTTTTGTACTTTGATTTTGCCATGGTGTCAATGATGGAATCGAAAACATTGGTGGTTCCTGGTTTTGTGAGAAGACCCAGGAGATTGTGAGATGGTTTATATGGGATTTCAGTGGAGATTTCCTTTTGAGAGGCTGTTTTCGATGATGATTTGGAAGTGGGTTTTGTGGATGGCTTCGATTTTGTCATTTTTGAAGAGAATGATCGAAGAAATTTGTGAAAGATGAGATGAAAAACTGCTTTGAGAAGAGAATTTTTAAGAATTCAATTCGACAGTAAAACCCTGTTTTGGTGGTGAGTGGGGGATTTTTATAGGGAAGAAAGTGAATGCTGACGTGGCAGCCGTTACAAAAGGTCTGACCACTATGTACTGCCCACGTGACAACCCCTGGTGAAAGTGAAGGACAATACTTTTATGAAAGTGACTGATGAAAGCAGTGGTAGTAGAGCAGTGGATGATTTTCACTATCAGTGGATAGCATATCAGTGGATAAGACACTGCTTTTGAACAACAGAGTTTATCAAAGGAATGAGAGAACAGGGGTTGACTTTCAGCAGTGGACAGGATTTTGAAGTAGAGCAGACTTTTGAGCAATCAGTGGTTAATAGCAGACTTTTAAGGATTTTTAATGAAAATTTCATTTTTAGCTATTTTTAAGGATGAATTTTTGATTTTCTGAAAACATTTTGATGCAGAGAAATCAAACCTTTTATTCCATGTTTAGCATCCCAATTCTAGAGACCAAGCTTTCAAAAGTGGCTGTATCAAGTGCTTTTGTGAGCACATCTGTCAGCTGGTCTTTAGTTGGGACATGATGTAGAGAAATCAAACCTTTTTCATAGCAATCCCTCACAAAGTGATGTCTGATGTCGATGTGTTTGGTGGTTGAATGGGAAACTGGATTTTTGATGATATTTTCTGCTGCCTGGCTGTCCAACATGAGTGGTGTCTTTAAGGCAGTGATACCAAAATCCAGCAACTGATTTTGAAGCCACAGGAGTTGGGCTGTACAGCTTGCAGCAGCAATGTATTCAGCCTCAGCAGTGGATGTTGAAACTGCTGCTTGCTTTTTGCTTTGCCAAGAAACTAAGCAATCACCTAGAAACTGGCACCCTCCTGATGTGGACTTCCTTGTGGTGTTACATCCAGCAAAGTCACTGTCTGAAAAGCCTGAAAGCTTGATATTCCCATTAGCTGGATACCAGATGCCAAGTGTGGGAGCACCTTTTATGTATTTGAAAGCAGGCCCTTGGTGCTTGTTTCAGGCCATACAAGGCTTTGTTTAGCCTGTAGACATGATCTGGATAAAATGGATCCTCAAAACCTGGAGGTTGACAAACATATACCTCTTCTTGAATTGTACCATAGAGGAAAGCACTTTTGATATCCATTTGAAACACCTTCATGCTGTGGTTGACAGCAAAGGCCAGGAACAGTCTAATGGCTTCCAATCTTGCAACAGGGGCGAATGCTTCATCATAATCAATCCCCTCTTCCTGTCTGTAACCTTGAACCACAAGCCTGGCTTTATTCTTGACAACAATACCCCTTTCATCAGTTTTGTTCTTGAAGACCCACTTTGTGCCAATGGGACTAACCTCTTCTGGCAGTGGTACAAGCTCCCATACTTGTTGTCTTTTAAACTGTTGGAGCTCCTCTTGCATGGCTTCTACCCAGCTATTGTCTTTCAGTGCCTCTTGGTACTTGACTGGCTGATGGAGTGATAGAAAACCAGCAAAAAGACAAATGTTTTGGGTTTGGCTTCTTCTGAGCACCTCTTCATTGATGTTGCCAATGACTTGATCAGGTGGATGAGATCTCAAGAAGATTAAGTCTCCTTGGTATGGTATGATGGCATTTGTTGGTGAAGGCTGCAAATGTGTATCATCTGAGCTAACCACTACTGGGGACTTTGATGATCCAGCAGTGGCTTCAAAAGGTGGTGGAATAGGAGGTAATGAAGTGGACACCTGCTGACTTTTATCCACTGTTTGGGGACTTTTGTCAGTAGTGTTTGAGGATGTGGAAGCAGTGGTTGATGGGCTACTTTGGTCAACAACTGTTGAGGTAGCAGTGGTTGAGCTTTGACAACTGTTTTGAACAGCTGATGCTTTTCCCTTTGTGGCAGACCTTTGAGGGATGATGATTTCATACCCATAGTCTGGTGTTGTATCCTCTGATGGACCTGTACTGTTAGTCTTGACAGTATTTTCAAAAGTGAATTTTTAAAGATCAAACAGATCTGCAGGGTTTGCTGGGATTTTCATTGATGAAAGTTCATTGAACTTAACATTCAAGGTCTCCTCCACTGCCTTGGTCCGTGTATTGAACACTTTGTAGGCCTTGGCAGTGGTTGAGTATCCCAGATGATAACCACAATCAATTTTGGCTGCAAATTTTGAAATAGAATCTTTTAAGTTCAAAATAAAGCATGGGCAGCCAACACCTTGAAATATGAGATCAGTGGTTTGATTTTATACAGAATTTCATAAGCAGTCTTTTTGTGCCTGGGGTTTATTAAAAATCTGTTCTGGACATAGCAAGCAGTGTTTACTGCCTCAGCCCAGAAAGTTAATGGCAAACCTGAATCTGCAAGCATAGTTCTGGCAGCCTCAATTAAAGTTCTGTTCTTTCTTTCAACAACCCCATTCTGTTCTGGTGTTCTAGGGATGCTGTACTGCCTTACAATCCCTTTCTTCACACAGAAGGCATCCAACTCCTTATTTTTGAATTCTGTGCCATTGTCACTCCTGAAGCTTTTCACTGGAATGTCAAATTGCTTTTCAACCTGTGTCACAAAGTCTTGCAAAATGCTTGCAGTCTCATCTTTTGAGTGTAAAAAGAAAGTCCATGTAAACCTAGAAAAGTCATCAACAATAACCAAACAATATCTTTTCTTCTTGAGGCTCATGACTTGAAATGGGCCAAACAAATCCATGTGTAGCATTTGCAAACACTGGGTTGTTTTGGACTCTTCAATGGACTTGTAAGAACTTTTATGCTGTTTTCCTTTTAAACAGGAAATGCAATGTTCAGGACATGAAAACAATTTTTGTGGTAGGCCTCTCACCAAACCATTTTTTGAAATTTCAGTGATTGTCTTAAGATTTGTGTGCCCCAGCCTTCTGTGCCAAAGTTTTGTCTCTCTGTTAGAGGCAGCTGAGAACAGACAGGCATCAGCTCTGGGACACTCTTTTGACATATCAACAACATAAACATTGCCACTTCTTTGAGCAACAAGTTTTGTTTGACCAGTTTTGATTATTGCTTTAATCTTATTGACCATTTCTGGTCCAACAATCCTACAATAATCTTTTGTGAAGAATGACCCAAACCCTTTGTCACTCATTTGGGACTCACTCAGAAGGTTGAATTTTAGATTGTCTATCAGATTGACATTTTCAGATTTTACATTTCCAGACTGCACTGTACCAGACCCCAGAACTTTCCCTTTACTATTATTTCCAAAGGATATATCACCCCCTCCATGGATTTTAAAGTCTTTGAGGAGGGCTTTACATCCTGTCATGTGCCTGGAGCCTCCACTATCTACATACCAAAGACTATCAAAGCATGTAGAAGCTCCCTGCACATGAAGTAAAAGGATTAGTTCATTAGGGTCTCCAAAGCCAGCAGGGCTTTGGATGGGGTCTCAACAGTGTCTGGTATGGATGCAGAATGATGGACAGTGGTTAGGTCAGGGGTTTGGACTGTTTTAGGACAATGTTTCTCTAACCACTGTTGTGGGTCCTGACCAATCACCTGCTGGTAACCAAAAGGATGCCTGTTCACTCTGGGTTTAGAGGGCCTTTTGTAGGTCTCATAAACGTGTGGAATCCCTTGGTAAGGCTGTTTTTCCTTGCCTTTTCTAAATTGATTGGCAGGGGGTGCATCAGTAACCTGAACATCTCTTTTGATAGATGTTTGGTTCAGCTGTTTTGTGACAGCTGTTTGAACTGGCACAAACAGTGGTTGTTTCTTGGTGAATTTGACAGATGTTGATGATGATGATGATGGACTCAAGGATGTTTTAGCAATGTACTCATTCTTTTTCACATCAAAGTTTTTGAGATACACACATGCTTGAGTTTTGTGGTTTGTTTTACCACAAACAATGCAACTTTCAGCTGAAACAATGACACTTGTTCTGTTTAAATCATAAGCTTTTAAGTGGAAACAATCTTTTGATAGATGATTCCTTTTCTCACAGAATTCACAAAACAAGTTATCAATTTTTTCTTTCTTCTTTCTCTTTTCAGACTCCTTTGCAGCAGAGGTTTTAACCACTGCTGGGATGTCCTTGAGAGGTATGACTTTAGCTTTTGGAGCTTTAACACCATCAGTTGATGTAAAGTCCATCGGCTTGAAATTTTCAAGAATATCACACTCATCAGACCATTTTGGTTTAAACTGATAGTCTTCAAGTTCCTCAAAAGTAGAGGATCCCATTGGTCTGTCAAGTGTGATTTTGTTACCAAGTTTGTCAGTGATTTTCACTTCTTGGCCATTCTTGTTTGTGGGTATGAACTCAGTGGTTACATCAGTGGTTTGAACAGATTTTGCAAAAGCAGTGGTTTCATCATCATGTTTTCTATAACCAACACCAAATTTCACATTGCTTTTTATCTGTTTTTCAAGCATAACCTCATACCCTTTGCATGATTCCACCCATCTCTCATATGTGATCTGGGTGGACTCTAACTCCTTTTTGCAAACTTGGTATTTTTCTACCATAGTTTGGAGTTGAGTTTTGGTTATGCTTTGTTCTTCTTTCAGACTGCTGATCTCTTTTTCTTTTTCAGTCAATTTGTTTTTAACTTCTTTTAAAGATCTTTCAAATTTGACTTCATCAGTTAAGATTTTATCCCGAAGGTTTTCATTCACCTCTTTGATGTTAGCAAAAGCAATAATGCAATTGTCAGAACATAGTTTTTCTAGAACTTGAGGAGATACCTTGGCAGCAGCCATCATTGCACAATCACATTGATGATTCTCTTCATCATCAGCTCTCACCTTCTTTTCACCAGCCTTTTCTTCCTTCTCTTCTTCTTTGTCCTCTTCGGACCATGGATCTGTCATTGGCTCAATCAGGGTACCTGAACTTTCTTCCAACAGTAGTTCACCAGCCATAGCAGTAACCACTGCTTCAGTCACCTCATCCACTGTTTCAATACTCAGCTGTTCCTCTTCAGTTTCAACCCCCTCCTGTATTGACTCTAATGCCATCAAACAAAATTCATTATGAGAAGAATCATTAGAAGCATAGAGTGCAAAATTTTCATCGCTAAGGTCTTCAGGCATACTACTCCAGTCAACAAACCCTCGAGTGAAAAAACTTTGTTGATCTGGTTGTACTGCTGCTGGAGCAGTGGTTTGAGGTGCAGCCTGCACTTGTGCCTGGGGAACAGGGGTTTGAACATATTGGATCTGTGGAACAGTAGTTTGGACATAGTGCACTAGCACAGGGGCAGCAACATAGTGAGCAGTGTTCACTTGAGCTGCTGGGGTATACTGGGTATAGTGCACAGTGCCTTGATTTTGAGGTCTAGGATTTGAGCTAGGGTGAGTGATTATGGGACCACTAGTTTGACTCCTGCATTCCCTAGCGAAATGTCCCAACCTATTATACTTGTAGCACTTGATTTTCGATTTATCCAACCCAACCCTTAGATTCCCATGCAAACCTAAGAATTTTCGCCTTGTTCTTTTGTAAAATTTGCTAGTTCTAACACTTAGCAAAGCCAGTTGGTGCAGGATGTCCATTTCCTCTAAATCAGTGGGATCAAAATGCTGTAAGTCATTTAATTCAAAACTTAGATTGTCTGACATCTGGTTTTCGTTTGCAGTGAATGCATAACTTGCAGAGTGAGGATCAGGGTTGTTAAAGTTTGCACCAGCAGTTATGTCAATGAAGTGATCAAAACCCTGATCCTTACCACTGCTCCCAGATTCTTCTTGACCCAGAAGAGCAGTGTTACCGAATGTATAATCATCAACGGTTTTTCCTGACTCTTGTAACTTCCTTTTCTGGTTCAACTCCCTTTCGTAGGTCAGGAGTCGACCATGGAGTTGGGTCAAGGTCAGATCCTTGAACTCAGGTGAGTTTCGGGTGACAAAAGCTATGGTGTCCCATTTTTCTGGCAGTGACCTGAGGAACCTGCTATTTTGAGTTGAGTTTGTAAAAGTGGTATTAACAAGCCTCAGTTCACTGATGAGACCACTGAAACGCTCAAATTGTTGCGTTAGTGATTCACCTCTAACATGACAAAATGTTTCATACTGTTGGTTCAGGATTTCCCTATTGTTTTCTATGACTTCTTCGGTTCCCCCAAACTGTTCCTTAAGTGCGTCCCATAACTCTTTGGCACTGTTACAGTGTAACAGTCCAGCATATATCTCATTGGGCAGCGCTGATGCTATGATGCTAAACGCTTTAGCATCTAGTTCGAACTTTTGATAGTCGGTTTCGGTATAATTATCAACTGGTTTTGGAACGAACTTTTTAGCATCTTCAGCGCTTGGCACTGTGTGAACATGGGGACCAAAGACAACAGATCTCCAACAACCTGTGCTTTGTTGAGCGAGGATGTGACCCATCCTCCTCTGCCAGATGTTGTACTCATTTCTTTTTAGCATAGGTGGTTTAAAAAGAGAGCCGATGTTGTTTTTATCATCCTGAGATTGTGACGTCATTCTTGTTGTTTTACAGACACTGATAAATCAACTTTAATGGTGATTAATCCTTGCTCTGTTTTTCAACGAACGAACAAACGATCAGTATCAACTGTTTTGAGCCGAAGTATTTCTGTCAAAATGATTGTTAAATAAAATTTGACTGTCCAGGCTCTGATACCAATTGTTGGATCTGAGTTTGTTTCTGATTGTATTTTATGTTTGTAATTAAAATGAAAATGGATGAGTGTGCAGCGGAATTATAATGAAAACAAACTTTGCATACAATCAAACGAGAGTAATACTTTGATTAAACATCTTTACACAATGAATCAGAAGATTGAATTTATTTCAATAACGATTACAATGATTGATGAATGAATGCAAACTCCCCCTCAGCCAGAGCTCAGTTGTTTGTTCGTGCAAAGAAGACAATGATGCAAAAGAGCTAATAGAACAGTACAAAGTACTGATCTATTTATAGGCACTAGCAAACCACTGAGCATCTTACCTGACGTCACCATGAAAGTGACATCTAACCTCCTAACAAACTCTAACCTCTGATCTATACAAACACTGCTATGTTAACTACTGCTATTACATTACATTACAAAAACAGACTATAGATCAGCTGCTGCAAACTATCCACTGCTGTGAACCTAGCAGTACTTGTCCGGATTAGCAGTGCTTGACTCAAGGCAGTAGATAGAATCAGCAGGGCTTTAGTCTTTCATCAGGTCTTTACTTGAGCAGCAGTTGTAGGTCAGCACTTTGTAAGATCAGCAGATAGGAGGTCAGCAGATATGAAATCACTTTCAAGGGGAGAGATTTGTATGTAGACATCTGCTTATTCTGGATCCACTGCTCTGGTCCAGTTTTGGCTTTAATTATCTGTTCCTCTGATAGGGTTCAATCTCAACAATTGTCCTTGCGGCATCAAAACTTGGTCGTTGGAGTCTTGCGAACCAAGGGAGAGAACTAAAGGGTTTGGTTTATGTTTTTCCTAGATGGTAGAAGAGTTCTTATATTCATAATTAAAAGGAATACATAAATATTGAAGTTAGTAAATAATTACTTACAATCATAAAGAATGTTTATGTGATTTAAATGCTAACAAGTAAAAAGGTTTTGTAACAGTTGGAAGGAATTCAATATGGAGTGGTTGACTTTGTCAATATTGTCATCCTATATTTTAGAGAAAAATGCCCGGATAGTCCCTGTGGTTTCACCTTTTTTCACCTATAGTCCCTATCTTTCTAAAACTACTTGAATAGTCCCCAAGGTTTTCCGTTTTGTTCTCGGATAGTCCCTGGGTCTAACTTCAGTTACTTTTCTCTGTTAAGTGGGTGTTGAAATGACCAAAATACCCTTTCCTTAAAAGGCCAAACCATAGGGACTATCCGGGCATCTTCTACATTTTTAGATAAAAACCCCACCACCACACTTTCCGGCGGAATTAATTTCCGGCGACTTTAAATCTTGAACGCGAGTTATTCCGGCACCGCTGCCTTTCCGGTTAAGTTGTTCTGGAGCATGAGGAGCAAGGTCATCTGTTGTTTTTACACATGTTAGGAGGAATCGGTCCGGTGAGTAAGTTTTCGGAGACATCAATGAAGTTGAAGTCAGACAAGGAGCCAAGTTGCTGAGGAAGCTCCAAATTAATAAGATCCTTAAGCTCCCCGATAGCAGCCGGAATCGCACCTCCGATACTGCAATTCGCCATGTACAGCCAAGTCAAATTCCTGAGCTTCACCACTTGTTGTGGAAACATAGAGATACGAAAGGGACTTGATGGAATCTATACGGGGCATGACACCAGAGAAGAAATTGTTTCCGAGATCCAAGTAAGTCAAGCGAGAACAATTGTTGAGGTCATCCGTAAGGCTTCCGTGCAAATAATTAAAACCCAAGGAAAGTTTATGTAGCCACTGGAGTTGACATATGGAATCAAAAGGAATCGATCCGCTCAGATTCTGATGCGAGAGCTCTATTTCTTTCACCCCCGAATCATCACACCAGATGCCGCTGAAGTTACAAGATCTAGGGTTTCAAATGATAAGTGATGATAAGTTTTCTTTATCATCGGAAAAGTTCACCGGAAAGGCGGCGGTGCCGGAATAACTCGCGTTCAAGATTTAAAGTCGCCGGAAATTAATTTCGCCGGAAAAGTTCGCCGGAAAGTGTGGTGGTGGGGTTTTTCTCTAAAAATGTAGAAGATGTCCGGATAGTCCCTATGGTTTGGCCTTTTAAGGAAAGGGTATTTTGGTCATTTCAACACCCACTTAACAGAGAAAAGTAACTGAAGTTAGACCCAGGGACTATCCGAGAACAAAACGGAAAACCTTGGGGACTATTCAAGTAGTTTTAGAAAGATAGGGACTATAGGTGAAAAAAGGTGAAACCACAGGGACTATCCGGGCATTTTTCTCTATATTTTATGTTATCTCTTAGCAATATATGTATAAAATCGAGCCAATATGAGTTAGGGGTAAACACGAACCACCACCAATAACAAGCTCCTCCGTTTTGTCATATGGCGCATGGAGAGATAAGTTGTTTAGGTAATTGGTAACATGGTGAGAAGCCCCTGAATCGAATAGCCAGTTTGTAGTACGTGACCTAGGAATGTTCATCATATTTTCTTGTGCTCTGTGAACTTATGACTTTCTATTAAAAGATGGAACAACGATGTGTGGGCTTACCTTTTTAAATAAAGGACAATTGACAAGGGAATGTCCTCTTTGGAAGCACCACTGACACTTTCCCAAGAATGGTCGGTTTCCAATTGATGTATAAGCAGGTGGTCAGGCGGTACGGTAGTATTCTGGCGGCAGAAGATGGTGCATGACACTGATGAGATGCACAGTTTAGTGTTGCCCTTTTGAATGTAGAAAACCGAAGTTCGCCAGTTAATGCTACGGTTTACAATCTATTGAGCCAAAGAATGTTCATGGTTAATGAGTTTTTTATGTAACTAATTAAAACAGATATGATTATCTCTAGCATGTATTGCATCGACTATGGGCTTGTAGGTGGTTTGATCAAGACCATTAAGAATAATGAATGTTGTCCGGTATGGTAGTGGCACGAAATTCGTTATCAGATAGAAAATCAGAAGAATGAATATAACTACAAGTACCATTGTTGTCTGATATGGTATGGTAACGATACGGTGTCAGTTTATTATTAACAAAGACAATACAAATAAATACCGGTACCGATATGATACATATATTGTTTGGTGGTTTTGTTTGGTTTTGTATGATAACATCATAGTATGTGTTTTCAATATATTTTATCTCAATGTAAAAAACAATCAGTTTCGGTTTAATACGACAGCAACATAATATCCGTTTTCAGTAAAAAAATTATCACAGGAAAAAATTAATTTAAAAGGCAAGTTATCTAAAAAAGAAAACCAACTACAAGATTAATAAAATATTATTAAAAAATTAAAGTATTCATCCACACTTTTAACTAAGGGGCTGTTTGGCAACATCTGAATGGTTAAGTGCTGAACCAGTAAGAGCTCTGAACCATTAAGTGCTGAATCAGTAAGAGGTCTGAACCATTAAGAGCCTGTATAATGCTTAACCGTTCATAAGCAAATGTCTAACCAATTCAGATTAGAGGTCTTAATTATTCAGACTCTGTATAAATCTTAACCATTCAGAGGCAAATGTCTAAACCATTCAGACATCTGCTCGTGAAACAAACAGTCTGAACCATTAAGTGTTGAACCAGTAAGAGGTCTGAACCCTTAAGAGGTAAACAAACAGCCCCTAATAAAGTTAACTAATCTTCCATCTCCAGGTGAATAAGCATCTTCACAACCTCACTCATGGTTGGTCGAGCGTCTTTGTCATCATCAACACATTGTAGAGCCACTTTTAGCAGATTATTCATTTGATTTTCTTCATATTCACCCGTTACCATAGGATTCACTATCTCTGTGATGTGTGTCTGTGTCAAATTTTCACTAGCCTCATGGACCTTCTCTTTTATCCAACTTACGAGCCTCTTTTGTTCCAACCTTTCGTTCTCATCTTTTGGTTGATCATATGTGGGACTTCTTCCTGTTATCGTCTCTAGCACCACCATCCCGTAGCTATAAACATCAACTTTTGAAGTGACTGGAAGATTAAACACCCATTCTGGAGCCATGTACCCTCTGGTGCCTCTTATCCTTGAAAATACAGAATTTTCTGTTTCGCCTTGTTGGAATAGCTTAGACAGACCAAAATCAGCCACCTTTGGGTTATAACTAGCATCCAACAATATATTTTGTGGTTTAACATCACAATGTAAAACCCACTCCAAGCATTCATCATGTAGATAAGCTAGCCCTTTCGCAACGCCAGATGCAATTTCAAATATGTTTTGCCAATCAAGCTGGTTACGACCTATGTTGTTAGCTAATGAGCCATTCTCCATGTACTCATAGACCAAGATCCTATGTTTTCCCTCAGCACAATAACCATATGTTTCAATCAGGTTCCTATGATTAATCCTTCCGATTGTGCTCATCTCTGCTAGAAATTCAGCTTCTCCTTGGTTAGCCTCATGAAGTCGCTTAATTGCTACCACCCGATTGTCTGGAAGTATGCCTTTGTACACAGTACCACCACCCCCTCTTCCAATCTCTTCTTGGAACTTATGAGATGCCTTCACTATCTCAGCGTATGTAAACCTTTTGAATCCAGTAGCAATTGCTAGGTAGGTTTGGGTTGCTGTACCTGAGGGTTCTTTGGTGATATAATAGAATAATACAAAGGATGCAGATTCAATTACACCAAAGATGATGGAGAACCACAACATGAACTTGACGGACCCATTTACACTCTTTTTCTCATGCTTTGGCTGCATTATAGAAGTCACACAATACAAGTTGGACTCATTGGCAATAGATGAATTATATGCTAATACATCAGATTTAGGTAGCTTAAGAAAAGTGTCGATATGAGTATCCTTGTGGTGGCCATTGAACAACAAAGTCTTGACATAACATCTAGAGGTGCGTGTGTGTTCATCGAAGGAGAGTTGGAATGCTTTACAATTTGAGTTATTGAAGCATGCCTTCTTGCATTTTGTGAAATCAGAGCTTTCTATAGATTGAGAATCAAATCCATAAAATTCCACATGAGGGAGCTTTAAGAAGTCATAGTTTTCATGATGTCCAGAAAGATCATGTATAGGTTCACACCCGAAAGACAAGTCGGAGTGGTTCTTGCTCTTGTATCCATGCATGCAAGCACATTTCCTTCCTGATTCAGGGTTGTAAGTACAAAGGCTGTTTGGACCACAAATCCCACGTACCGTACATGGTATTGAAATTGCTTGCCATGAAACACTCCAGCTTCTTTGGTTAAGTGAGTAAACTCTTACATTGCCATCAACATCAAGGGTGAGTCTTCTTTGAAGGGCATCACCATAGTCTGTGGTGGTAAAAGTAAGATCGTCGGAGGAATGGAAAGACCCATTGGAATCAAGCAAAGCAATTCTACTATTGTTGTAAATAGACCTTCCAGATTCCCATGATTCTAACCAAGGCATAGGCCAATAAATGCTGGGAAATTCATTGTTGGTGTAAAGAAGGCGAAGTACATGGTCATTGTCAAAGTAGAATTTGTAGAAGCCAGAAGAAAAATTTGTTAAACTTGTGGAAGATATAAGGACGGTATCTTTGGTGAACGGCTGATTGGGAAGGATGGTATCGGTTGGAAAACTAAAGCTTTGCCAAAGATACGATTCTTTTTCTAACCGGGTAAGAACAAGGTTACCTGAGTCAAGGAGTTGCAGTTGCAAGGACGAATTAGATTGAGTGTTGGTGGTCCAAATGCTTTGGCCAGCGTCCGTTAGAACAAGGTTACCATTTTTCCACAAGGAAAACCTTGAGCGTTTTCCGTTAACAGGCCGGTCTCGGTTTGCCATCCAAACCAATGTATGATTTCCATCCAATGTGGGCTCAGAAAACCATATGGCAAAGCAGTAAGCATTTTGGCCAATCTCGTGAAATCCGGCTGTGAAAAGGCCATTTGATGAAACCAAATGATCTTTCTTTTCAACAAAGAGTGATGAGCCTTGTGCTAATACACTTGATGAAGAAGGAGAAGAAGATGCAACAACGTGTGGAGAATAACATAGGGTTATTAAAGGTAAGAGAAATGGGGAAATGCATGATGTATTGTGAATGAATAAGCATCTACTTTGTGCGTGTATATATACCAATACTGGTTGAAATATGCTCGAATCATAAGGTGGTAATCGAAGGATTTTGTATTCAAAGTTGTCTACTGGCCTAGGGACCCATTAACTGACATTATAATAACTAACAAAATGTGATCAACGCTTAAAATACTTGGTCAGAAGAACAAACAGGGTCGATCAACTTGTTGTGAATAATAAATCTACTGATTGGAATAGTCTCAAATCCCATGGTCATCCCATGGTCGTAATTAAAGTATTTTGTATTAGAATTTCCATCTAATTAAAATATTCCTATTTTCTTTTGAAATAAGATCTTAAAGATATGCAATGACACAGATTCTTACATCGTAGATCCAGGGTTTGAGACATAGTTCTGCGTTTCATTCGAAGCATCTATATGACTATATAATATGATTATGTACGCATGTTATAGGAATACTTAAAGATGCATGAATATCGAATGTTTTCTAAAACACGAACACCGTGAATCTGTTGATTACAAAGGCTAGAGGTGATATCAAGGTTATAAAGAAAAAAAAAAAAAAAACTAAGCTGTTGTATTTGTTGCAAAAGATGAAGAATAAAAATATAAAACGTTAGAAGACACAAGTAGAATAACATTCAATTTGGCAAACGAAGTACACTAGCTCTTACGTGTAATATTTCATATTTATTTATGAAAATTTGGTTTTAAATTTTCAAATTAATTTTATCTATTTGTTTATTTATTATTGTAATTGTTGCAAAAGTTTTAATCTGTTCCATTATTTTTTTCTTATTCTAAAAGGTAAAATATTAAGACATGTTACATTTGGAAAGAAATGTTTTTACTCTTGAGGTACAAGTTGTATTGTTACTATGCTAAGATATGTAGTACGGCGCGTTGCGGCAGTGTTAAAACGTAAAATGACTCAAATTTATACTATCTAATGAAAACCATTTATATTTGACCGAGTCGTTTCGGAACAAAATTTACGTCAAAACGTAGACCAGTTGAAAACGTACATAAAGCACGAAACGTATAATATTTGACCCGACTCATTTGCAAAAAAAATAAAATTAATGTCAAAACGTAAACTAACTGAAAATGTACACAATAATAAGCATAAGAACATATTATATATGACCCAACTAATTTTCGGAAAAAAATACGTCGAAACACAAATCAACTTGAATTTGTACTGATACGTACATAAATATAAACACATAAAACTCGATTACAATTTTTTAGAAAGTTAAAGTGTTATAAGTGTAAATGCAAAAAGTTGAGAGATAAAACTATAAAAAAAAAAGATAGAGTGAAAAAGATAAGTTTCTAATTTGTATTATAGTTGATATACTATAACTTTAATTTGTACCGATAAGTACATAAATATAAACAAATAAAACTCGATTACAATTTTTTTAAAGGGTTTAAATTGGTTATAAATGTCGATGCAAAAAGTTGAGCGATAAAAGTATTGAAAACATAAAAAAACAAAGAGTGAAAGATAAAAGAAAGAAACTCAAACAATTGGAAACTGTTCACGTAAGTTTCTAATTTGTATTATAACTAGTAAGATTACCCGCGCTACGCTGCGGGGTTTCGGTCGATATTTATTTTGGTTCAGCATACCAGCTGAAAGAAATACGCTCAAAAGAATATCGACACATGTTTTAAATTGACCGAAAACCATAAAAATAAATTTAAATTGGACAGCGGGACCAATTGATTTAAATGAGTAAATTACAAAAATCGTCCTTTATGTATGTCACTTATTGCGAACTGTGTCCTTTGTCTTTAATAATTATAGAAAACGTACTCGATGTTTGCAAACCCTTGCAAGTTATGTCCTTTAACCCTAAGGGTGAGAGGGGCACTCCCCTAAGAGGGGAGTCCCCTCTCTTACACACCACGAATCAGATAGTGCCACGTCAACTCCCCTCTTAAACTCCCCTAACACCTCATTTTGATGGCGGCACTCCCCTAATAGGGGAATTGGGTTTTTTATTCAAAAAAAAAAAAAACAATTTGATTGGTGGGAAACGGGACCTGACACCCTCTCTCTTCATTCTTCATCGCGGCGAACAACCACCGAAACCCCTCCCCGATTCGGGTCCCCGCGGTGATGGCGGCGGTGTTCCCGATCGGGGAATGGGGTCACCGAAGCACTCCCCGCTTGGTGCCCCGGATACCCTAACTCAGTTAATTTTTGTGGTTAAATCTGACCAAATAGACCCCACTAAAAAATAAAAATAATAAAGACCAAAAAAAATCAAGAAAGAAACAAAAAAAACTAATAGGATAAAAGCACTATCCACATAACTTGCTAATTGTAATTTGCGTTAAAGCGTAGACTAACTGAAAACATACATAAAAATAAGCATTTATAAGCATGAAAACGAATTATATTTGACACATATTTTCGAAAAAAATTACGTTGAATCGTAAACAAATTTAAATTTATACTCACGCGTGCATAAAAAATAAGCATGTAAGAAAATAGTTACGGCGTGTTGTGGAAATTTTTTAGAAAGTTAAGAGGTTGGAATTGTTAACACTGAAAGTTAAAGGGAGTAAAAGTATAAAGAAATACAATAAAGACAAAAATTTCGAAAAAATTTACGTTGAATCGTAAACAAACTTAAATTTATATTCACGCGTGCATAAAAATAAGCATGTAAGAAAATAGTTACGGCGTGTTGTGGAAATTTTTAGAAAGTTAAGAGATTGGAATTGTTAACACTGAAAGTTAAAGGGGGTAAAAGTATAAAGAAATACAATAAAGACAAAAGAAGAAAAGTAAAAAAAAAAAAAAAAAACCTACCGTACATCCTTTGAATTTGTTAGGTTATATAATTTGTAACAATTGGAAACTGTTCACGTAAGTTTCTAATTTGTATTATAGATATTTGTAACAATTGGAAACTGTTCACGTAAGTTTCTAATTTGTATTATAGATAATACACTACTAATATTATCATTGACAAGTCTTTTTTTAGTCTTCTAGAGCATTTTTGACTTATTGTAAGGTTTCGTTGTAAAAGGTCACCAGTAGACCGTTCAATTAAATTCGTGATGGCTTTTTTTTTATTTCACAAGAGAATAATATATAGAGTCAACATATCGTACAAGACGGTATCGTTGTACGAAGTCTACGCAACAATGACAACCATTAAATTGGAAGATATACGGACTAGATAAGTGCGTGAGAAATGATATGAATTTCAGTTTCAAACAATTGAAATTACAATAGAGAAATGGTAATTTAGTCTTTTCTTCCCATTTAAATATTTTCTCCCTTAATTTTCAAACGGCAATAACTTTTTCATACGTTAATATTTTAAAAAAAATTACACCGTATTAACGTGATTTTGAATACACAACACATGACTACGTGATTACATGATTTTTAAATACAGGATTATGAATACTCGTTACGTGATTACGTGATTTTATTATAGTATTTATGTGAAACCCTACTATGTGATAACGTAACAATAGTTGACTATGTATTATTACGTGACTACGTGATTTTGCATACACATTTTGTGATTCGTGTTTCCATTATAGTATCTTATGTGAAAATACATTGGGTGTTTACGTAATTACGTATAAACAAAACGTGTAATACATAATATTTCATACGGAATACCTAATATTTTAGGTCTAATCACGTATTAAGGATAAATTATATACAAAACATTAGCCAAATCAACCTATAATAACGATATAACGCCATATATTAGAGATTTAATAACGTAATAAAGCATAAACAATCAAGTTCTTATTATTGAATGTGTAATAACGTAATAAGCATAATTGTAATAACATTAGTTATAACAAATTATATTGAATGTGTAATCACGTAATGGTTTATGTTGAATGTGTAATCATGTAATAGATATTCAAAATCACGTAGTCATGTTCTGGGTATTCAAAATCATGTAATCACGTAATGGACTAATGAGTATTCAAAATCCTTTAATTTTTTTTAAGCAAACTACAACAATATGCTCATCGAATTAAAGAGAATAAAATGTTCATTAATATGGTATAATTTAAAAAAAAAATATTAATGTATGAAAAAAGTTATAACCGTTGGAAGTTGTTTCAAGTGAGAAAGGACTAAATTACCTCAAGCCAATGCCACTTGTCCTCATCTCCTAGTCACGTACACTTCGTACGAATTTGTTTTCATGTACATGGTCCAACATCATAATATATATAGGGATCGAGTAAAATAAGAACTCTTAGACCATGTGTAGTGGGGCGTTTTTTTTTTTTAAATTCAAAAAAAAGGCCAAAACACGCCTCCCACCCATTACACCGGGCGTTTTCCGGCGTTATATTTGAGAAAATTGCATGCCGGTGTTTTTAAGAAAACGCTGAAGTGGTCAAATGGAATTTGCATGTGGCCAATGGGAGTGGTCCAAGTATAAGGGGCCTTTTCTTATTTTTTTATCCTTTTAATAATTGTTTATTGATTGGAAGGGGCGTTATTGGGCATTATTCCCACTACGGCACTTTTGCAATAACCCCCAATAATGCCCTATGCTGACTAGACTGCCACGTGTCGCAAAACGCCCCATGGTGGGGGCATTATTTGGCTTAGCCACTACACATGGTCTTATGAGTTATGAAAACAATAGAAAAACTCATTAGAGTTAATTACATAGTTAGTCCATGTGGTTTGCACAAAATAACATACTTAGGTACTAATAGTTTAAAATCACCTTCTAGGGTATTAGCTTTTCATTTTGTAACGTTTGGAGGTATTAACTTCTAGGGTATTAACATAGTTAGTCCATGGGGTTTGCACAAAATAACATACTTAGGTACTAAAAGAATGTGATTTTAAACCTAAAAATAACGTTAATACCTCCAAACGTTACAAAATGAAAAGTTAATACCCTAGAATGTAATTTTAAACTATTAGTACCTAAGTATGTTACTTTATGCAAACCACATGGACTAACTATATAATTAACTCAACTCATTATAGCCTTTGATTTTTAACCGCATGAAAGGCCAA
Organism: Helianthus tuberosus; assembly: GCA_030545235.1. Classification (NCBI taxonomy): domain Eukaryota; kingdom Viridiplantae; phylum Streptophyta; class Magnoliopsida; order Asterales; family Asteraceae; genus Helianthus; species Helianthus tuberosus. The sequence goes on from JARYGA010060916.1 coordinate 31,613, forward strand.
GATTTAGTTCTACTTTTTTTGTTTTTGTCTTTTTTGCTAAGAGGTTTTTAATAGTTTTGTTGTACCAAGAGAGTAGACGGTGTGATTTTATACATTACGTTCTCTTTCCCATTTTAAAAGTATTGTCATGTGTCAAGTGGTCAAGTATTTTTTTATTATTTAAAGGCCCCCACTATCTGCACACTCACTTTGCCTATCTGCACACTTAGGGTTTACATACGCTGCATATTGGTCAATACGCAGCGTATAGGGTTAACCCTATACGCTGCGTATTGACCAATACGCAGCGTATATATACCATAGATCTCAGTGCCTGATTACCAATCATTGCACAGAAAACAAAGTTCCTATACGCTGCGTATTGGTCAATACGCAGCGTATATAAAACTGATGCAAATTTGGGGTCATTTTGGTAGGTTTGAAGTGTAAATTTTTTTCCAGGTTTATATACGATGCGTATTGAGCAATATGTAGCTTATAAACAGGGACCATTTTTGTAAATTTATGAAACTTCAGGGACCATATTCGTCAGTTTTCGAAACTTTAGGGACCTTTTTGTAAATTTTCGAAAAACCAGGGACCATTTGTATAAATTTACGAAATCTCAGGGACCATTTTTGTAAAAATATCAAAAAAGAGGTAAAAGGGGGTCTTCATTTAAGAACCGGCCCTTGCAAGACTCGAACTCATGACCTCTCGTTTAGAACCGCAACGCCTTAACCAGTTTATCCTCTGTCCAGAGCTGTTAGAATATGAAACTTAATTCCGTATATACACTTGTTAGGTAATACGCTGCGTATTGCTCAATACGCAGCGTATGTTAGTGGTTGGTACCCTACCAGACAGTCAAACCTAGTACCATGGTCAAATCAGTCTGACATAGGGTGCGTAGTGATCAATACGCATCGTATAGATGTAAACCTATACGCTGCGTAGTGGTCCATACGCAGCGTATGTCAGACTGATTTGACATCGATACGATGTTGTCCAGGCACGTGAATAAAGTAATACGGGGAGTAGAGAGCAATACGCTGCCTATTGAAGTGTCACATGAAAGTCTATTTATCCATCTGTTCACAATTCGAATTCTCAATCATCCTCTGCTTTCTTTCTTTTTCATCTTCCCCTTTCAGTAAACAATTTACACCCTTGATCCAACATTATTTGTTCTGTTTTTTCTTCAATCTTGTTAAAATGTCATCATTTTGGAACGATAATTATTTCAGTAATCGCTATTCTAACGACATATGGGGAGCAAATGCTGCCAACGAGGAGGAGGAGGTTGTGTCTGGAGTCCCTGTTGATCAAAAAACACAGTTGCCAGACTTGAATAAGACTCCCACTCCACCTGTTGATGAACCAAATTACCCGGCACATCAAGTGTATCCAGATTACGGATACGGGTATGAATCTCCATACGTGCAACAAAGTGGATACGGTGCTGAGAATGCACCTGTTGATGAACCATATTACCCGATCCAGCAATCGTATCCGGGTTACGGGGTATACGGGGATGAAGGTGGATACGGAAGTTACAGTGGATACGGTGGTGAAGGTGGATACGGGGGTGATGGTGGTTACAGTGGATACGGGGGTGAAAGTGGACACAGTGGATACGATAGATATGGGGGTGAAGGTGGTTACAGTGGATACGGGGGTGAAAGTGGACACAGTGGATACGATAGATATGGGGGTGAAGGTGGTTACAGTGGATACGTGGGTGAAGGTGGACACAGTGGATATGATAGATATGGGGGTGAAGGTGGTTACAGTGGATACGTGGGTGAAGGTGGATACAGTGGATACGATACATCACTTTATGAACCATCTACCCCGGGCAATCCGTTTCAAATAAAGGAGGTATCACATTATTATTATTATTGTTATTATTGTTATTATTGTTATTGTTATTATTGTTATTATTATTATTGTTATTATTGTTATTATTGTTATTATTATTATTGTTATTATTGTTATTATTGTTATTATTATTATTGTTATTATTGTTATTATTGTTGTTATTATTGTTATTGTTATTATTGTTATTATTATTATTGTTATTATTGTTATTATTGTTATTGTTGTTATTGTTATTATTATTATTGTTATTATTGTTATTATTGTTATTATTATTATTATTCTTATTATTGTTATTATTATTGTTATTATTGTTGTTATTATTGTTATTATTATTGTTATTATTATTGTTATTATTGTTATTGTTATTATTGTTATTATTGTTATTATTATTATTATTGTTATTATTGTTATTGTTATTATTATTATTATTATTATTATTGTTATTAACGTAACTTTTTTTAGCGTTTCATGTCTCTAACTGATTTGAAGAATTGGGTACAAGAAACGGGAAAGGAGTGTGGTTACGTAATTGTTACCCGCCGATCAAAAAATATTGGCGGTACTACTGGGATGGTATGGCTTGTGTGCGACCGTAGTGGTGAGCACCGTAGTAAAGCAACAGTTAGGAAAGCTGGTAGCAAAAAAATCGGTTGCCCATTTTCATTACTCGCCATCCGGGACGTGACGAATGACACGTGGGAGTTAAAAGTGGACTGTGCGAACCATAACCACGAACCTACGACGATTCTGTTGGGCCACGCTTTTGTGCGAAGATTTACTAAAGCCGAATACAAGCTAGTGGAGCAGCTAACTGCTCAAAACATGGAGCCACGTATCATATTTCAAACCCTAAGAAAGCAGTTCCCCGACAGCCTGCACGTTCAGAAAGACGTGCAAAATGCGGTACAAAAAATTAGAGCGACAATAATGGACGGAGGGAATCCTATTCAGGCACTGGAAAGCCTGCTGCATGACCACCGATTCATTTACGACACCCGACAGGAACCCAAAACAGATGTCGTAATAGAGATTTTCTTTGTTCATCCTTATTCAATCACTATGTGGCGTGCATTCCCGCACGTGATGTTGATCGACGCGACCTACAAAACAAACCTCTACAACATGCCATTTGTCCAGGTTGTGGGTATGACGTCGACTGCGAAGTCTTTTTGTATAGCACATGCCGTTATTTGTAAAGAACGAAGGGGTAACTACGTGTGGGTGCTTGAGCGGATCAAGTCAATATTGCATGAATGTATGATGCCGCGTGTGATAGTCACGGATAGGGAGCTTGCCCTAATTAAAGCGTGTTCTAAAGTATTCCCGAACACAACCAGGCTTCTATGCCACTTTCACATCCAACAAAATATAGCTAGAAATTGCAAGAAAGGGTTCGATAAAGAAGATTGGGGGAAATTTATGTCGTACTGGAATAGATTGTGCGAATCTTCATCAGAGCCCATGTACAAGTACAACTTGGAGAAAATGTATAACCGACTCGTGGTTGCCAACCGAGAAAGTAAGTGTTCCTTCAACAAACGACTCACCCAATCTATTATATTTTACACACGCTTTTACATTTCATTATTTTATTTTTGCAGGTGTCTATGATTACCTCTACGAAAACTGGCTCAAAGACTATAAAGAAATGTTCGTTTATGCGTGGACCGATAAGTGTCGCAACTTTGGTCAGCGCACCACCAACAGAGTTGAGAGCCAGCCCGCAAATTTAAAAAGATACATTACGCGCGGGAGTTCATTGGAGCGAATAGCAAGATGCGTCATTGATATAGTTGAAACTCAGTACGATGAAATACAAAAAAGTTTCACTGAGAGCATTGAAAAAACGATGAACCACCACAGACACCGACTGTTGGACAACCTACGTGGAAAGGTTTCCCATGAAGCACTTGATTTGCTGGCAAAAGAGCTACTGAGGAAGATGGAGGTGTTGCGTAAACTTAACGCATCATGTGGTTGCCATATGTGGCTTAGCAATGGATTGCCGTGTGCTTGTAGGCTGGAAAACTACAAATGTACAGGTAAAAAATATTAAAACTACAAACCTTTTGTTATTTTGTACGATTTAGCTGTTTCTCACACCGTATTAACTTAACTGTGCAGGGCGTATTATACAACTCGACGACATAGATGTATTCTGGCGTAAGCTTGACTTGCTCCCGTGTAAACTGGTAGACGAGGAGGTCGATGTTGTAGCAAAGCTAAATAATGTGCGGCAACATTTAGAGGCGCAGTCCCCCGTTCAGCAAAAGAGTTTGCTTTCAAAGATAAAAGCGGTCTTCAACCCGAAATCGTCAACCAAGAAACCACCGATCGTCCAGCAAAATACTCGCAGTCGGCCTACATTAAAGAAAGTACAAGAAAGGCTAGATGAAGCTGCGAGGTTAGACAAAGCTGCGAGACACAGCTCCTATGGCGAGGACAGCAACGTATATACCGCTTCCCCCAAACATAGGTACGATTTACCACGACACAGCTCATACGTACCGTCAGAGGGCTCTCGTGGAACTGGTTCGGTTAGAAAGTCTAAAAAACCTAAAACGCAACGAAACAGTTCAACGAGTTATAAAAAGAAGGAGACGCGGGATGATAACGGTTTTCCATTAATGAATGGGGACGAGCACTTGTTAAGCATTGAGAGGTTTAAGGATCAAATTCCCTCAGAGTTTCACTCTTACATATCGCGTATACAAGATGTGACCCTAGACGGTCATTGTGGGTACAGGTCTGTGGCTGTCGGATTAGGTTTTCTGGAACACGCATGGCCCAATATTCGAAGAGATTTACTACTGGAGATTGGCCATAACGAGGCGCGTTGGAAGCATGTATTCGAAACATATAACAAAGGAGACTTTGAACGAATACGTAAGAGCATCGAATGGCATTCATTGAAAGCGTGCGGTCCAAGTCACTGGATGGAAATGCCCCAAGCAGGGCTTCTCGTAGCGCAAAGGTATAATATTGTCGTCCACCTGCTAAGCATCGAATGGAGCACTACCATCTTCCCATTAAGGGATGCCCCACTAGATCCACGACCTCAAGCGATAACGCTCGTACATGTTGACGGGGGACACTTCATACATGCTAAGTTGGAAGGAGACTACCCCATGCCTTTAGTGAACCCGTTGTGGTCGACACATCGATCAATAGCTGCGGAACGGTGGGAAGAAATGTATAGACCGCGGTTACAGCACTACTACAAGTTAATCAATCCTAACGCAGACAAAGACCGAGAACCGAGTATAAATGAAATCGAAGATTAAACGGAAACTTGTATTTTTGTAAATTGTAGAATTTTTTTAATTTATAAAGTTTGTATCATTACCAAATGACATTTATAATTGTAGAATTTTTAATTTATAAATTGTAGAATTTTTTTAATTTATAAATTGTAGAATTTTTTTAATTTATAAAGTTTGTATCATTTTCAATTTTTATAATTTATTCATATTTTTGTATTATTTATCAAAGGAAAACACAAAAAAAAGGGAACTTTATATACGCTGCGTAGGGATCCCTACGCAGCGTATGTAGTGCAAAGGACAAAAAAGCCCCTGTTTTTGGCTTCGTATTGCCTCAACACAAGGGCAAAACAGTAAAATGAGCATCGACAAAGGCAGCGTATGGATCCATACGCTGCGTATGTAAAAGGCGGACCATTTCCCCCCAAACCAAAATTTCAAAACCTATACATGTTAAACTACTATTTTGCCCTTGTGTTTGGGGCAATACGAGGCTAATTGTAAGGGTAAAAATGTCATTTTACAACCTTTGTCTATGCTGCGTATGGATCTCTACGCAGCCTCTGTAAGTTTCAGGAGAATAATAATAATAATAATAATAATAATAATAATAATAATAATAATAATAATAATAATATTAATAATAATAATAACAATAATAATAATAATAATAATAGTTCATGGCATCGTAGAGGTCCATACGCAGCTTATATGGCGTTCCTAAATGACTTTTTTACCCTTATTGTCAGCCTCGTATTGCCCCAAAACAGAAGGGTAAAATGGTAAACTGATTATTCTTATACGCTCCGTAGGGGGCTCTACGCTGCGTAGAGGTACTGATTTAAATCAGGGAAATACCTACGCAGCTCTGTTCTTCCCCAAATCTTAATACGCACAAAGAAGAGAGGCGACCAGGCTTATTCGACCGTATACGACCCGAATTCGAAGTATAAAACAGGTATTTGGTCAACCTATTCAAGTAATTATGATTTTTTTTGTATTTTATCCGTAAATTAGATGTTTTTTTAGGTAAGTTAGGCTTTGGTTAGTGATTAGGGTTTGGTTAGTGATTGTTTCAGCCAAAGAATCCCGTATGTATTTCTGTGCTGAAGATATGAATCTTCTGTATGTATGATTTGTAATGGAGTAGGGTGTAATGCAGAAGGCAAGCTAATTGATCTATTTGGAGGCAATGCAGAAAATCTTTCCATATTGTTTGTTCTACAAAAGCTTGAATCACTCGTTTATAGTTTATAAAATTTTGTGGTATTTATAACTTATTGGTCCCTACAAGTTGTTGAAGATAATGACAAGAGAGAATATAAGCATGTTACAGCAATGTGGGCAGCCTTACTGATTTTAATGAACCTGTAGCCTTTTAGGTTCGCATATTTTGATACACCGATCTCTTGTTGGATTTGAGGACCAGAATAACGAAATTGACAACTTATGTTACAAATTAAGGGTCTCTCCATTGAATGTATTGTTATTAAGTTGTTAGATAAATGCATGTATAGCTAGCACAACAAGAAATATTCTTTGTTGAATAAATTGTAGACTGCATGTGAAAAATTAAAGATTATTTGAAGAGTTGGTGGTATAGGAGTTGTTGCGTATATTGGGGACAAGGGCATGATAGAATGAGTTAAAAATTATGGGTACGGACCTACGCGCCTTACGGTTCGTCGACGTACGCGCTTTACGGACGACGTCGACGTACGGGCCTAACGAGCGTCGAAACTAAGTTCGTCGTTAAAATATATTTTTTTTTTATTATTTAGTCGAAGTCGAACCGTAAGGCGCGTAGGTCCCTAACGAGCGTCGAAACTAAGCTCGTCGTTTTATATTTTAACGACGAACTTATTTCGACGCCGCAAACGGGTATTTAAACGGCTGCAAACGCAGCCGCAAACGGGTGTTTAAACGTCGCAGAAAACTATTTTTTATTAAAATACAATCGTTGGTTTATCTAATAAATTTTTTGGTTTTCAGGACGAGAAAGATGGATGCTGAAATGGAAATAGAAGAAATTAATCCGGAGCAGCCGCAAAAGCAGAAGCGTCCACCGGCGGATCCTCTCCTGAATCACCCGTATTTGGAGTTTCCTCCGGAGTCCGACGCTGCTCTCCGTTGCGACAAGCTTCGGAAGATGCACGTCGGTGCCCATTTTGCGGTTTCTTGGAAAACCCTCCGGGAGCTCGGGGCGGAAGATTGGGCGCGGGAGTTTGTTCCCCGTGATTCACCGTGGGATCGACTGTTTGAGCTAGCGTTTACGCCGAGCTACAGGGAGATAGTGATCGAGTTCCTGTCGTCGTTCGAGTTTCATCCTCGTCGGCCAAATGAGGCTGTGGACCCCGAGCAGCCGCCCGAGGTTTCGTTTCGCATGGCTGGCCAGGCGCGTTCTATGTCACTTGCAGACTTTGCGGTGCATAGCGGTTTGTATACGGAGGCTGAGATCGCTACGGATCTATATAGGACGGTACGTTTAACACAAATTTTGTATTGTTATTATTATTATTTTAATATATAAAATTTAAGATTTAATATTAATTTAACGTTTAATAAACATTCGTGTAAACAGGGGTTGGTAATTGTTGATAAACCCATGCTTTTAGGGTTTTGGGCTTTGATCGCGGACATGGGTCAGTGGGACCACCAGCAATCCAAAGGGAGGGTTACGACGATTAAGGATCCACTTCACAGGTACGTTAGTTAACAGATTTTTTAAACCCACGCTGTTTTTTTTTTTTCTAAACAGAAAACTGTTTTTTTTTTAAACAAAATTTTTTTTAACAGATTTTTTTAAGCAGAATTTTTTTTTAAACATAATATTTTTTTAAACAGATTTTTTTTGACGATCTTAGTTTTGATGCTCGTAACGCGCGTACGGTCCTAACGAGCGTCGAAACTGAGATCGTCGTTAAAATATAAAACTTCGATCTTAGTTTCGACGCTCGTTAGGGACCTACGCGCCTTACGGTTCGACTTCGACTAAATAATAAAAAAATATAATTTAACGACGATCTTAGTTTTGACGCTCGTAAGGCGCGTACGGGCCTAACGAGCGTCGAAACTAAGTTCGTCGTTAAAATATACATATTTTTTATTATTTAGTCGAAGTCGAACCGTAAGGCGCGTAGGTCCCTAACGAGCGTCGACAGAAAACTGTTTTTTTTTAATAGATTTTTTTTTTAAAACTTAAAGCGTAGGTCCCTAACGAGCGTCGACAGAAAACTGTTTTTTTTTAATAGATTTTTTTTTTAAAACTTAAATTGTTTTTTTAACAGAAAACTGCTTTTTTTAACAGATTTTTTTAAACAGATTTATTTTTTTAAACATAATTTTTTTAATTATTTAGTCGACGTCGTCCGTAAGGCGCGTACGGGCCTAACGAGCGTCGAAACTAAGTCCGTCGTTAAAATATAAGACGGACTTAGTTTCGACGCTCGTTAGGCCCGTACGCGCCTTACGGACGACGTCGACTAAATAATATTTTTTTATTATTTAGTCGACGTCGTCCGTAAGGCGCGTACGCGTACGGGCCTAACGAGCGTCGAAACTAAGTTTGTCGTTAAAATATACATATTTTTTGATTATTTAGTCGAAGTCGAACCGTACGGCGCGTAGGTCCCTAACGAGCGTCGACAGAAAACTGTTTTTTTTTAATAGATTTTTTTTTTAAAACTTAAATTGTTTTTTTTAACAGAAAACTGCTTTTTTTAACAGAATTTTTTTAACAGATTTTTTTTAAACAGGTTTATTTTTTTAAACATAATTTTTTTAATTATTTAGTCGACGTCGTCCGTAAGGCGCGTACAGGCCTAACGAGCGTCGAAACTAAGTCCGTCGTTAAAATATAAGACGGACTTGGTTTCGACGCTCGTTAGGCCCGTACGCGCCTTACGGACGACGTCGACTAAATAATATTTTTTTATTATTTAGTCGACGTCGTCCGTAAGGCGCGTACGCGTACGGGCCTAACGAGCGTCGAAACTAAGTTCGTCGTTAAAATATACATATTTTTTATTATTTAGTCGAAGTCGAACCGTAAGGCGCGTAGGTCCCTAACGAGCGTCGAAACTAAGATCGAAGTTTTATAATTTAACGACGATCTCCGTTTCGACGCTCGTTAGAGACCTACGCGCCTTACGGTTCGACTTCGACTAAACAATAAAAAATATATATATTTTAACGACGGACTTAGTTTCGACGCTCGTTAGGCCCGTACGCGCCTTACGGACGACGTCGACTAAATAATAAAAAAAAATATTATTTAACGACGATCAGGCGCGTACGGGCCTAACGAGCGTCGAAACTAAGTCCGTCGTTAAAATACAAGACGGACTTAGTTTCGACGCTCGTTAGGCCCGTACGCGCCTTACGGACGACGTCGACTAAATAATATTTTTTTATTATTTAGTCGACGTCGTCCGTAAGGCGCGTACGCGTACGGTCCTAACGAGCGTCGAAACTAAGTTCGTCGTTAAAATATACATATTTTTTATTATTTAGTCGAAGTCGAACCGTAAGGCGCGTAGGTCGCTAACGAGCGTCGAAACTAAGATCGAAGTTTTATACTTTAACGACGATCTCCGTTTCGACGCTCGTTAGAGACCTACGCGCCTTACGGTTCGACTTCGACTAAACAATAAAAAAATATATATTTTAACGACGGACTTAGTTTCGACGCTCGTTAGGCCCGTACGCGCCTTACGGACGACGTCGACTAAATAATAAAAAAATATTATTTAACGACGATCAGGCGCGTACGGGCCTTACGAGCGTCGAAACTAAGTCCGTCGTTAAAATATAAGACGGACTTAGTTTCGACGCTCGTTAGGCCCGTACGCGCCTTACGGACGACGTCGACTAAATAATATTTTTTTATTATTTAGTCGACGTCGTCCGTAAGGCGCGTACGCGTACGTGCCTAACGAGCGTCGAAACTAAGTTCGTCGTTAAAATATACATATTTTTTATTATTTAGTCGAAGTCGAACCGTAAGGCGCGTAGGTCCCTAACGAGCGTCGAAACTAAGATCGAAGTTTTATACTTTAACGACGATCTCCGTTTCGACGCTCGTTAGAGACCTACGCGCCTTACGGTTCGACTTCGACTAAACAATAAAAAAAATATATATTTTAACGACGGACTTAGTTTCGACGCTCGTTAGGCCCGTACGCGCCTTACGGACGACGTCGACTAAATAATAAAAAAATATTATTTAACGACGATCAGGCGCGTACGGGCCTTACGAGCGTCGAAACTAAGTCCGTCGTTAAAATATAAGACGGACTTAGTTTCGACGCTCGTTAGGCCCGTACGCGCCTTACGGCCGACGTCGACTAAATAATATTTTTTTTATTATTTAGTCGACGTCGTCCGTAAGGCGCGTACGGGCCTAACGAGCGTCAAAATGAAGTCCGTCGTTAAAATATATATTTTTTTTATTGTTTAGTCGAAGTCGAACCGTAAGACGCGTAGGTCCCTAACGAGCGTCGAAACTAAGATCGAAGTTTTATACTTTAACGACGATCTCCGTTTCGACGCTCGTTAGAGACCTACGCGCCTTACGGTTCGACTTCGACTAAACAATAAAAAAAATATATATTTTAACGACGGACTTAGTTTCGACGCTCGTTAGGCCCGTACGCGCCTTACGGACGACGTCGACTAAATAATAAAAAAATATTATTTAACGACGATCAGGCGCGTACGGGCCTAACGAGCGTCGAAACTAAGTCCGTCGTTAAAATATAAGACGGACTTAGTTTCGACGCTCGTTAGGCCCGTACGCGCCTTACGGACGACGTCGACTAAATAATATTTTTTTATTATTTAGTCGACGTCGTCCGTAAGGCGCGTACGGGCCTAACGAGCGTCGAAACTAAGTCCGTCGTTAAAATATATATTTTTTTATTGTTTAGTCGAAGTCGAACCGTAAGGCGCGTAGGTCCCTAACGAGCGTCGAAACTAAGATCGAAGTTTTATACTTTAACGACGATCTCCGTTTCGACGCTCGTTAGAGACCTACGCGCCTTACGGTTCGACTTCGACTAAACAATAAAAAAATATATATTTTAACGACGGACTTTGTTTCGACGCTCGTTAGGCCCGTACGCGCCTTACGGACGACGTTGACTAAATAATAAAAAAATATTATTTAACGACGATCTTAGTCGATGTCGTCTGATTATTATTTACTGACTGGTTTCCTTTTGTGCAGGTATTTACACAAAATGATTTCCACTTCGATCACTGCTCGAAACAAAAGCCGGGAATGGTGCACCAGTGGCGATTTATTTTTCTTATATTGCCTCTTATACAAGAGGCCGTGCGCTCTCGCCCACGGGTTGGCGCAATACTTCGCCTCCGCGCATCATCGACAGGAGCGCGGATTGTTATTCTGCGGAGCCTACGTGACTAGGATAGCCCTTTCGTTGGGCTATCATCCGGAGACTGACCGCGACAATGTAGGTCCGCCGGCACAGCCGAAGCGGATGGGGAAGAATGTTATATCCGGAATGCACGTTACCAAAGACTTCCCAGACGGGAAGCGGTTTAAGAACAAGGACGGCACGCAATATCAGCTTCAACAGCTGCCGGCGGAGTTCCCTCCGTATTATCCCCCGCACGATCCGGAGCCGCCGGAGCCGTATGAGCTGGCCGTCGTCATTCCGCAGCCACCACCGCCGCGTGGACCACCAGGGGCGCCTCAGTTCCCACGCCATGTTTGGCCCGGTGCTGACCTATCATATCAGCGGCAACTTCGGTTATCTGAAAGAAACAATTATCTGTTGGAGTGGGTGGCTGCGGCGCTGCAGCAGCAGGGACAGCATGACGGGTTACCTCCACTACCCTTCATTACGGATGCGGAATGGGATCAGCATCAGCATCAGCAGCAGCAGCAGCACGAGCAGCAGCAGGAGCAGCAGTAGTAGTATTTTATCATTTTGTTATGTATTCACAAACTTTTATTGTATATATCAAACTCTTGTATATATCATTTTGTTATGTATGCACAAACTTTTATATTGTGGTGTACATATAAAATTATGGCAGGTTATATAACATGTTTTGTTGTATCGATATGGTTCTGGAATATATCAGGTTATTTAACAGGTTCTGGAATATAACAGGTTATTTAACAGGTTCTGTGTGCAATTAAAATTCAGAAGGTTATATACGCTGCGTATTGACCTATACGCAGCGTATATAAGTGTTCAAATACACTACGTATTGACCTATACGCAGCGTAGAAAAAGTGTCCATATACGCTACGTATAGGTCACTACGCAGCGTATAGGATAGCTACTACATATAAAAATTAAGTTTCATATTCTAACAGCTCTGGACAGAGGATAAACTGGTTAAGGCGTTGCGGTTCTAAACGAGAGGTCATGAGTTCGAGTCTTGCAAGGGCCGGTTCTTAAATGAAGACCCCCTTTTTCCCCTTTTTTTTATATATTTACAAAAATGGTCCCTGAGATTTCGTAAATTTACACAAATGGTCCCTGCTTTTGTGATATATTTACAAAAATGGTCCCTGATATTTCGTAAATTTACACAAATGGTCCCTGGTTTTTCGAAAATTTACAAAAAGGTCCCTAAATTTTAGAAAACTGACAAATATGGTCCGTGAAGTTTCATAAATTTACAAAAATGGTCCCTGGTTATACGCTACGTATTGCTCAATACGCAGCGTATACAAACCTGGCAAAAAATTGACATTTCAAACCTACCAAAATGACCCCAAATTTGCATCAGTTTTATATATGCTGCGTATTGACCAATACGCAGCTTATGGGAACATTGTTTTCGGTGCAATGATTGGTAATCAGGCACTGAGATCTATGGTCTATCTACGCTCCGTATTGGTCAATACGCAGCGTATAAGGGTAACCCTATACGCTGCGTATTGACCAATACGCAGCGTAGATAAACCCTAATTTTGCTAGGGTTTGGTGTGCCAATAGGCACTTTAGTGTGCCAATAGGCACACTCTATTTAAAACGAAAACAAAATATGAAACTTTTAATATAAATCAGTATTCAAAATTTTCATTAGTGTTTTTAATAGTTTTGTTGTACCAAGTAAATGTCTTTCTTTACATGTGTTGTCGAATGTAAAAAAATTAATAAATCAATTAATTAAAGGAAATTTATTAATTAAATAAATTTTCTTAATGTTTGTTTATAGGTTCAAACAGAAAAATTAATAAATCAGTTAAAAAGGAAAAAAATAATTAAACAATAAAACAGAAAAATTAATTAAACATTAAAGGAAATTTATCATTTAAATAAATTTCCTTTAATGTTTATTTATAGGTTCAAACAGAAAAACTAATTAAACGCAATTCATGGTTTTAATAATAATGAAGTTTTAAATAATGACAACAACAACAACAACAATAATAATAATAATACTTCATAAAAAAAGCATGTGCACATTTTAAAAAAAAAAACAATGATATTTTCTTATAAAAAAAAGATGACGTTATAAGAAATATACACCGAAATATAGAAGCTATGGAATGGGTGACAATGTACATGTCTCGTATTACACAGGAGAGGGCATTACTAGGTAGTAATAGAACTCCACGAAAAAGAATTTGTTAACTTGGCAAAGGTGTAACATCTGTGAAATATAGTGTACGCAACATTTTTTTATAAAAAAAATATTAATTAGAGTGTTTTATAATATAAAAACCCTTAATTACCTCACAAGATTTTTTTTTAAAAATTAATCCCATATGAGTCGTATAGGGCAAGGAGACCCGTATACAACTCCTATAAGGTGCTCATTGCCCGATACAACTCCTCTGGTGGACATCTATATGATCCTCATTGACCAATAAGTCTCCCCTGGTTGAACTATTCCCACTTTAGCACCTACTTCGACTTCGTTATCATTTTCCTCAAAGTCCTTAGGACCTTCCTAATACTCTAACTTGTGTTGGTTTTTCATATACGAATGGTAAGTCCCGTATTCGTGTCGCGGATAACTTTGGGCAATGTAAGATGGTTCTGCCTCATCTACAAACACCTGGTTCAAATCAGGTAACACGGGACGCACACCGCCGTCATCACAACGAGGCACGGACACAACCTCTTCCTCACCTTGATCAACGCTGGATAACCAAACGCTTTCGGAGACGTATGACTGGTTCGAATCTTCGCCAAAAACATTACCGATGTCCCAAAACGACATCTTTATGCTTCACGGTTTCAACCAACGTTTTTATTTGAGAATTTTCATCATTTTCATCGGTATTTTGTGAGTTTTGAACATTTGAATGAAATTGTTCCCGTTTGCTTGGGTAAATAAACATTTTTTCAGTCGATAAGAGGCGTATAGATTAATAAGCGCGTATGGGGTTACCTTTTCACACTTTTCAGACTGAACTCCCTGGATGTCAGACTGAGTGTAGTGGGGCAACCTTTTGAGTGGGCGTCTTGCGACACGTGGCGCCACGTCACATAAGAGGATTTTGACCAAAAAAAGGGGAGTGGGGCAACCTTGCTGGGTGGGGCGTCTTGCGACACGTGGATTGATTTATTTTGTCTTTTTTATGTAAAAGATATAAAAAAAAGTCCTATTTTTTATAAAAGTATTGATCAAAGTAAATAAAAACTAATACTTCAATAAAAAAAATTACTTCAACCAAAATAAAAAAATACACCAACTAAAAAAAAAAATACATCAACAAAAATAAAAAAATACAATCAACAAAAATAAAAAAAATACATCTACTACTCATCGTCACTAACGTACTCGTTTAGGTCGAGGTCGACTACATTGTTATTATCTTCATCCTCGTTATCTCCTTCATCCTCGTTAACGAGTTCCGCCTCGTATCCTGGTTGTTTGTTGTCCCATAGGTGATCGATCAAGTCATACATAAGCATGGTGTGTTTCTGTCTATTCTTTATATCCATTATGTTCTCGATTCGTGTCTCCGATGATACTTCTTGTGTCCAATACTCCGGGAACAATGAAGGGTCATTCTCATTGTAATCTTGGCAAATGGCTTTGTCTTCGTCTTCCAATATCATGTTATGCAAAATAATGCATGTGTAAATGACGTCATGCAATTTTTCCTTTGTCCAGTATCTTGCTGGATAATTGATGACGTGCCATCGCTTTCGAAGAACTCCAAACGCTCGCTCGATATCTTTTCTTGCTGATTCTTGTTTTCTCGTGTAATATTTTCTTTTAAGATCAATAGGCTCGGTGAACGTCTTTACGAACGTTGCGTACTCCGGATAGATACCGTCAGTTGAATAATATCCGCGTTTGTAGTAATTATCGCTCGCATAAAACGCTGAAGTTGGTGCCAACCCGTTTATAATCTTTTCGAGAACCGGCGAAGACTCAAACACGTTGATGTCGTTGTGAGAACCTTGTTGACCAAAATATGCATTCCATATCCAAAGATCATAAGATGCAACCGCCTGCAATATTAACGACGGTTTGCGAATGTCGCCTCTAGTATGTGTACCACGCCAAGCGGTAGGGCATTGTTCCCACTTCCAGTGCATGCTACCGATCATACCGGGGAAACCGTGAACGTGCTCATGCACTTCGTACATCCTTTGGAGATCACTCCAATTCGGACGTCGTAAATAAGCCGGCCCATACAACTCAATCACACCTATATAAATTTAATTTAAATATGTATACGAACATTGACAGTAACATATAAAAAAATTGACGCTAAAGTTAAATATATAAAAAATTTGAAAACAAAATTTACTAAATATACCTTTACAAAAGTGTGTGAGTGTGTCTCGCGCAGTCTTGGAAGACATTCTCAGGTACTCGTCAAATGAATCAACGCTTGTGCCATATGCAAGTTGTCGGATGGCCGCAGTACACTTTTGTAACGAAGTAAAGCCAAGATACCCACGAGCGTCATACTTTTGTTTGAAATAATCATAATCTTCCTCCATGTCGTTTGTAATACGGGTAAATAGACGTTTACTCATGCGAAAGCGACGTCTAAATATCTTCGCGTCATATACCGGCTCCTCCCCGAAATAGTCTTGCATCAGCCGTTGTTGTCCTGCGGCACGATCCCGCATAATATAAGTTCTTTTTCTAATCAGTGGGTCATCCGTTTCATTGTCCTCGCTAGCAACGTGAACCATTAAATTGATCGTTGTCATTACCGCCTCGTTGATGGCTTCTTCAAATTCATAAGAACTAGATGAAGTTGTATCGTCGTCGGACGAGGATGACGAAGGGACGTTGAACTCCATTTGTGGTTCCAAAAAAACAAAATGGTTATGTTGAAAGAATGTATTTTTAGAGTGTGTTGCGTTGTATATTTTTAGAGTGTATTGTGTTGTATGGTAGATGTATATATATATATTGTAATTTGGTTAAAAAAAAAAAACAAAGCAAAACAAAAGTTTAGTCAATATATCCGTTGGAGTGTGGAATGCAACGGCTAGTTTCTTTGAATTGTGTGGAAAGTGGGCGACGAGAAGAGGTTGGGCTGGAGGGGGACGCCACCCAAGTCACCTCCGGGGGCGGTGTTCCAGGCGACCTGGGGCGACCTGGGGGTGGGAGTCGCCCCACTACACTCAGTCTCAGTAATTATACCTTAAATTCATCAAAAGTCGTGCCTGTAAGCCTCGTATAGTTCAATGAGAGGCGAATAGGGTTTAATGCTTCAACTACCACAACACGCCTCTCATAGGGCAATGAGAGGCATATCAAAACCCTTTTTCTGATACATTTAATGCTTTCACACTGTATACGCCCTTTACAGCCCTATACGTTGTCTCGAGGGGGGGGGGGGGGTGTGGACATAAAAAGTGGGGATGTATCAATACCCTCACCCTTTTTTTATTACAATGTTGTGTTTTTAAATTCTTTTTATTTTACTACATACATAAACCATTTAGGACCATCACATAATCAATTAAATTTTAGAGAAAGGACACTCGTTCAATTGTTGCCACACGCCGAAAACATGGATATGTTCTGGTGTTGTCTTTCTTTATTTGCTGTTTAGTACGTTAAGTTTTACAAAAACTAGTCTTTTTAACAACTTCTATATGTATTTATATGCAAAAGTTCCAACCGCTTCTATATATATTTACATTCAAAAGTTCCCAAAAAAATTATATAAAAATGTTTTTTTTTCAATGTAAAAATGATTTTTAATGAGTTTTTATATGTAAAATTAATGGTTTTCCTATATGGATACCATCCATTACAATAACAACTAAGACATTCTTAAATTACTTGTGAGATTAACAAGGAGTTGAGATTCATTAAATAATTTCGACAAAATGGAGTCACAGCCAAGTGTATTTAAAAACATATGAATAAGTATTTTTTCTAATGGACAATCTCCAACTCATAATTGGCTCCAATGATTGTAACTATATTAACAAAATGTGGTTACCACTAATCATCCATCTTCAAGCATCTTCACAACCTCGCTCATGGTTGGCCGTGCATCTTTATCCTCCTCAACACATTTTAGTGCCACTTTTAGAAGATTATACATCTGACTTTTTTCATGCTTACCACTTATCATGGGATTCAGTATCTCAATAAATTGTGCCTCTGTCAAACTTTCACTTGCCAAATGGACCTTCTCTCTTACCCAACCTACGAGTCTCTTTTGTTCCAACCTTTCATTATCATCACGTGATTGCTCATATGTGGGACCTCGTCCTGTTATCATCTCTAGCACAACCATCCCATAGCTGTAAACATCCACTTTTGAAGTAATTGGAAGATTAAACACCCACTCTGGAGCCATATACCCTCTAGTCCCTCTTATCCTTGAAAAGAGAGAATTTCCTGTAACATCTTGGTGGAATAGCTTGGATAAACCAAAATCAGCCACCTTTGGGTTATAATCACCATCCAACAATATATTTTGTGGTTTAACATCGCAATGCAAAACCCACTCCAAGCATTCTTCATGTAGGTAAGCTAGGCCTTTCGCAATGCCAGAAGCAATTTCAAACATATTCTTCCACTCGAGCCGGTTACCCTCTAAGTTCCCTGCTAATGAGCCATTCTCCATGTACTCATACACCAAGATCCTATGCTTTCCCTCAGCACAATAACCATATGTTTCAATCAAGTTCCTATGATTTATCCTTCCAATTGTGCTCATCTCTGCTAGAAATTCAGCTTCTCCTTGGGTAGCGTCATGGAGTCGTTTAATTGCTACCACTCGATTGTCTGGGAGTATGCCTTTGTACACAATACCGCCACTTCCTCTTCCAATCTCTTCTCTAAATTTATGTGACGCCTTCACTATCTCAGCATACGTAAACCTTTTGAATCCTGTAGCAATTGCTAGGTAGGTTTGGGTTTTTGTACCTGAGGGTTCTCTGGTGATACAATAGAATAATACAAAGGATGCAACTTCAATTGCACCAAGAATGATGCTGAACCACAACAGGAACTTGATGGACCCATTTGAATTCTTTTTCTTGTAGGTTCGGTCTAGCTGAATTATAGAACTAGAGCATTCCAAGCTGGACTTGTTAGCAACGTACTGATTATACGATAAGACATCCTTTTTAGGTAGCTTAAGATAAGTGGTGAAAGGTTGACCCTTAAAGTAGCCATTGAATAACAGAGTCTTGACATTACATGTAAAGGCGCCCAATCCTACATGAAAGGAGAATTGGAAAGCTTTACAGTTGGAGTCATTCAAGCAGTAGTTGCTGCATTCTTTGAAAGTGGAGTTTATATCATAAATAGAATCAAATCCATAAAACTCCACATGAGGGAGCTTTATGAATCCGAAGCTTTCACGATTCTGAGAAAGATCAAATGTCGGTTCACACCCAAAAGACAAATCCGAGTGGTTCTTGATCTTGTATCCATGCATACAAGTGCAAATCCTTCCTGATTCCAAGCTGTGAGTACAAAGGCCGTTTGGACCACATATCCCATATAAACAAGGTGTTGAAAATGTTTGCCATGTAACACTCCAGCTTCTTTGGTTAAGTGTGTAAACTCTAACATTACCATCAACATCAAGTGTTATTCTTCTTTGGAGGACATCACCATAGTCCGTGGTAGTAAAGGTAAGACTATCTGAAGATTGGAAACGCCCTTTGGAATCAAGAAAAGCATGTCTACTAATGTTGTTAGAAGACCTTCCTGCTTCCCAGTTTAGTAAATACGTTGAAGGCCAATAAACACTTGTAACGTTAGCTTCATCATCGCTGTAAAGAAGGCGGATTACATTGTCACTATCAAAATAGAGTTTGTAGAAGCCAGAAGACAAATTTGTCGAACTTCTCGAAGATATGAGTTCTGTATCTTTGGTGAAAGGTTGATTGGGAAGGAGAGTGTGGGTTGGAAAATTGAAGCTTTGCCAAAGATCTGATTTCGTTTCTAACTGGGTTAGAACAAGGTTACCCGAGT
Organism: Helianthus tuberosus; assembly: GCA_030545235.1. NCBI lineage: Eukaryota > Viridiplantae > Streptophyta > Magnoliopsida > Asterales > Asteraceae > Helianthus > Helianthus tuberosus. Next base: position 51,148 of record JARYGA010060916.1, read on the forward strand.
CAAGAAGTTGCAGTTGCAAAGGTGAATTAGATTGAGTGTCGGTCGTCCAAATTCTTTGGCCAGCATCGGTTAGAACAAGGTTACCATTTTTCCACAAGGAAAACCTGGAGCGTTTTCCGTTGACAGGCCAGTCTCGATTTGCCATCCAAACCAATGTGTGACTTCCATCCGACATGGGCTCAGAAAACCATATTGCAAAGCAATAAGCATTTGGACCAAGCTCGTGAAATCCGGCTGTGAAAAGGCCATTTGGTGAAACCAAATGATGTTTCTTTTCTACCAAGAGTGATGAACCATGGGTTAAAATACTTTGTGAAGACGAAGAAGAAGAAGAAACAGGAGCAACTTGTTGTGAATAATAGAGGGTTATTAAAGGTAAGAGAAATAGGAAGGGCAAATGCATGATGTACAATGAATGAATAAGCATCTACTTTGTGTGTATATATTATATATCTTGGTTGAATTGGTCCAACACATGGGCTCAGAGCAACTTGTAGTAATGTGAATGAAAAGCAACTTGGAGTTCTTTTTACTTGTGATGTGTGCCATAATAAGTTTGTATTTGTGCGTATATGAAAAAAACAAAGTGAGTCTCAACTTGTGTTCTAATTAATCGAAGAAAATTACAAGTTAGTATATATTAATACACACCCACCTTCCCGATGTTTGTTCTTTTCTCTCAAATCCTTTTATCAACTAAACAAGTCAAAATAAGTCTGCTTAGAATTTACACAGAAGTCTAAAATTTACACGGAAGTCTAACGACCTATATATATTAAAAAAAATACATTTTACATACACATATCGGGTGTTTTAATAAAATAAAGTGCCCTTCAAAAAACCCTGGCCGATGGTCATCCCCGCACACCCCCAAGGCCGGCCATGTTCAAACCAACTGTCCTAATTTTGTACAAGAAACTACACAAATACGAAAATATGACTACTGTCGATGTTAGGCCGGAGGGTGTGGGGGCGCCACCCCCGCCAACTCATAATCTATAGCGCCCCGGGACGCTATACCTCCACACCCTCAGATTTAAAGGGGGGCACTATAGGAGGGGCTCCGTCATGGTAAAGATTGAGAAGGGGCACTATAGGAGGGCCCACTTGATTTTAAACCAATGAAATCTTTTTTTTTTTTAATTTTGTTTAATATGGGGCTCCATCCATACAATGCAAATTAAAAAGGGCTCCATGGCTGAGGTGGATTCTAGGTGACGCTGACGTGGCCTGATAAAGCACCTAGGGGACTTCAACCACACCCTCCAGCCTTAGTGTAGTCGAGCCATGCGATGAGCGTACGTCCAGTGGCCACTCAAAATTTCATGGTTATAAAAGAAGATAAAAAGTAAGCACTGTTATACTTGTTGTAAAAGGGGAAGAAGCTAGATAAGTAAATGAACAATATTTTCTATTTCTTCCAAACGAAACTACAACAAATCTTACATGCAATTTTCATATATATTTAAAAAAAATAGTATTAAGTATTCAAATAAAATCATTTATTTGTTTATTGTAGTTGTTGAAACAGTATTAATTTCTTCCGTTAATTTTTTTATATTATAAAAGGTAGTAGTATATTAAGACATATTGCTCAGTGTACAGAGTACAAAAATGATAAAGATATTATCATTGAACTCAAGTCATATTTGGTGTTCTAGGCCCCTAGGATGTCATATAAAATAAAGTTTTCTTTCTCAAAGGTAACGTGCAGACCATTACTATATTCGTCATGTTAGTTTATTGTCTTTTATGTCTTTTATCTTCATAAAAGTACAAACCTTCGAAATTAATGGCATGGCCGCACTATACATGATTGTTACTTATCATTAACAGCAACGTGGCCCCATTTCTGTTTTTCCAGCCAGATTTATATATATATATATATATATATATATATATATATATATATATATATATATATATATATATATATATATATACTAGTAAGGTATCCGAGTGATCCGACGAGCGTGACATTTTGCATTGCGGCACTCATTTCTGATAGTTTTCTTATTCATATAATATTTATGGTAGCATTATTGTAGTGTATATATGTCATAAGTATTACATAGGTCTCGTAATTATTAAATTTAGAATTTAAAATATTAAGTACTTAGAGAAACCATTGGTGCAATAAAGTAACACACGAATTAGAAAAATAAGACTTAAACATAAATAAAAGTTATATAAAGTAGCACACGAATTAGAAAATATAAGTTTTAAATATAAAAGTTGAAAACTAAAAGCTCAAGTATCAACTACTTTACATCATGATGAGATCAATTTAGTAATCATACGGCTTATAAAAGTTGAAAACTAAAAGCTCAAGTATCAACTACTTTACATCATGATGAGATCAATTTAGTAATCATACGGCTTAAACATCTCAAGGGTGTCATCTATATTGTTACACCATCATTTGTTAACATCGAGATCAGCGTCCTCTGGAATTTCTTGTATATTTTCCTGTTTGATTGTTACATCCTTTGGAGGATGAGTTTCTTCTCTAATCTCCTCTTTAACAAATACTTCAGTAGTAGCTGGAGCAATTTGGGTAACTAAAAAAATATTTTAGTATTTTAGTTACATATTTTTATCATGTTACCATAGGATAAAAAACGATGTTCACAATTAAACATAATATAAAAAAACAAACAATATATCATGTTTTAGAAACATACATAGCTGTGTAAAAACCTGAAAATGATGAATATTGAAACTACAAAACCACTAAAGAATAAATAAGATGAATTTTAAATGTGAGCATAGAAGAATAAATCAAAGTTATACACAACAGAAAATTAAAGTACATGTAAACCAAGAATTCTAAAGAAAAAGAAATTTCTTACAGTGAAAAAAACTAATAAATTATACTATATATAGAACCTATAAACCAACGAATTGAATAACATGTAGCTTTTTTCAACTAACTAGTATTATTTATAAAAGTATTTTTGAACTTATAATCCTTAAAAAAATGCAACACAATATAGTATTCAGTTTTTGAAAATGTATTATGTTTAGATTATGGAGTTTTTTCCTAAAAGTTTGTTGGTAGAAAACTTATTTATCAAACTTCTAAAAAAACATTTTAACATGTATATGTTTTATGAAAACGAAAATGCTTCTAAAAACGTTTTTATAAATTTTGTTATGAAAACTAAAATTCCATTTTGTTGAATGTGATATTATATAAAGGTTTTTAATATAACCAATTAGATAAAACAAGTGAGCTTGTTTGATGCCAATTTATTACCTGCTAACCCATGTAAGTGTGTGCACCCAACTAAGTAAATACATAAACATAAAAAATACGAACAAAGCTCATATCAAACCCGTATGTGCAAGGTTTCGAAATTTAATTTAGTCGACGGAACAAATTGGTGAACATTCTTAATCAAACGAAAATCTAGGTGAAAATGGTTGTAATATTATTAATTGATAATGATAATAATGACAACAACGTAGAAAGTCTTGTGCATTTGAAATGAGATATGACACATTGCTTTAATCACTTGTACACTAATGCATCATATACTTGTAAATTTTAATCCGCGCAACAATATTGACCAAGACAACTATCGAAATGTCGACAAAAATGAGTAGGTCATCACGGTACCTTGGGATTTTTTTAAAACATTATAGTTTATAAGATATGAAAAGAATACGTAAAACAATTATAAGTTTGTTGTGGAAGGGGGGATAAGTGTAACTAATTAGCCATAATTTTGTAAAAATAAAGGGATTTAGGTGTAATAATATGAGAGACTAAAATACAACTAGTGTTTAAAAGACCAAGTTATCCTCATTTTAGAGGTGTTTTTATAAATAAAGAAAAAAAAAAGTTCTTATTTTTTGGGTATCTTAAAATGCCCTCCCTCATGCATTATTATATAATATAGATATATATCTGAGGGGGATTTTGTTCATTTCAAATGCACCTAACCAAAAATATTTAACGGACATTCACTCAATAGACTATACTCGTTGCACGTGAACAACCAACGGGACCAAAGATGACGTAATAAATGAAAGGCATGGACCAAATCTATAACATAATCATACTATCGGCAGGGGCGGTTCTTAGAAGGCCACTGACAGGGCCACGGCCCGGCAAGTTTTTCGGCCGTAGTGCTAATTTTTCACATTTCGATCGAAATTTTTTATATATACTATGTTTGGCCCGGGCTTGCCCGGGCTTTTTTTAGTGCACTTGTCTTTCGGACTTGGCACGTTCAACGGGCAAGATCCACCACTGACTATCGGGACCATTTGTGTAATTAACTCAACATTTTGTCGTTGACCTCAACTGCTTTTGTTCTTCTAGGGTCCTATGTACAAAAGAGGTTTTATTATCAATGGTAATATGTGGAACGTTTCTACTTGATTAGTGATGATTATGTCTTTTATTTGTGATGATTATTTTCTACTATAATACCATACTAGAATTTTGACCCATGCCGCGCGTTGCAGCGGCAACATTGTGTTTGTCATCTCATTACACGCATAACGATGATAACATTAACGTGTGGTGCCCGTACCTGACGTTACACGTTTTTTACTTTATTACACACGTTACGTTTGTGACATTAATATTATTCTACATAGATAATAAAAAGAGTATAATGTCTTGGATGTTGCAGTTTAAAATTGTAAAAATAATTTGGACAACAGTGTAAAGTCGTAAAAGTAATTTAGCTATTAATGTGGTTAGACATAGATAAAAAAAGTATAATATTGTGTCACACGTTACGGTGTATAGCCTTAAAAGTAATTTAGATAAAATGAGGTGTCAAGTTATTAAGTAGATAATGTTGCCTGTCAATTTGTTCATAACCAAAAGTTACAAGTGAATGTGTAACTTACTTAAAGATGAGGATTAATAGTTATCATGTCAAAAGTTTGACTATTAATCCCCGCGCGTTATTGCGGGTTTGAACTCAATCGTTTTCGGGTGTGACTCGCGCATTTTTGCGAGTGTGAACTCAATCGTTTTAGGGCATGACTCGCGCATTATTGCGGGTGTGAACTCAATCGTTTTCAATGTGCACGTACAGTAAAAGAAATAGAAAACTAAAAACGATAAACGTTTTAAAATTTATTACGCAATGTTTAGCTGGTTTGAATTAAAGTTAAATAAACCATGTACATCAACCAAAGCCTTATGTACAAAATCCTTTAAGCAAAGAAAACCTTTTAAGCACGTGTTACTATACCATAAAGCGACTAATTAATAGTTATATAATAGTTATATAATAATAATAATAATAATAATAATAATAATAATAATAATAATAATAAAACAGTAAGGAAAAAAAAACAAAAGAAAAGGTGTGAAACCCTTGTTCAAAATGAGGTATAAATGCATTGGAAGGGTATATGAAAAAACAATTGCATAAGGGGATTCGAACCCGGGATGGAATTGGGAAGACTATATGCGTCAGCCAACTGATCTAACCATTTCATTGTTGATGGCTTTGCTTTCAGTAACTTATATAAACAAACAAATATCGGTGGCTTTTGATGGGACACCCACCGACATTTGTTTTTAAGATTATATTAATATGTCGTTATAAAAGATTTGTCTTTTATTATTATTGATACAACTAAAACACAACTCAATGGAATAGTGATTTACAAGTTTGTACAGGAACAACATGACACAATTTCTTGAAGCAACAACTTTTTACTATATTCAACCCAAAAGTTATTATTTTACTGATTTTGTAGTAAACTTCAAAACAAACCCTGTTATGAATTGGGGTAAACAATTATTAGTTCATGTGTAGTGGTAACGCCTTATGTAAGTGCACCAAAGTTTGATAAATGTTGGATGCTGCTGAAGTTTCAACATTGAAGGACTTATCCTGTAATTATGTGAAAGTGTCACAAGTTTGGACAAGGGTTCTTGTACATGTCCAAACTTGTGGTTTTTACTAAGTCAGTACTTGTAGCTTTTCTTATATGGTCCACACTTGTAGGTTTAGTAAGGGTTCCATACTTATTTGTTAAGTATGGACTAGGGTTTCATTGTAAGGATCCAAACTTAGATGTGAAATTTTGAAACAGTGAAATTTTGGGAAAAAAACCTTTTGTGCAAACAAACCCTAACTTTGTGTTCTTCATTCAATCTGTGTGATTGTCGACTGCGAATACTCAGTGTATTCACGATTCTTTCATCTTCTACACCTTCTGTACGAGCTCTACGTTGTGGTACGAGGCACGCGGTGGTTTCCGCACATCGCGTGTGTGTTCGATCGTTCCGGTTGGTGTGTTCGTTGAAGGAAGACGACCTTACAAGTGGTATCAGAGCAGGCTCTATATACAAAGTGCTCTTACCGTTGTAGACTTCGTATTGGAGGTTAGATTTCATTCGGTTTTGTTCATTTTTAGTGGGTTTTCAAGTTTCTAGGGTTTTTCTCATATTTTTCATGGATTCTTCATGTGTTTCTTGATTTTTCATCATGGATGGTGATTAGGGTTTAGTTGTGAGTGTTTGTGCTTGATTTGATTGTTGAGATTTTGCTCAGGTTGTGTCAGATCTAAAGTTTTCTTCAAATTCTCTGAAGTTATTGATGATCTTGTGTGCAATCACACTTGGGAAATAAATTCAGAGTCATTACTTGTGGTTTTTCACTTGTCAGCACTTGTGAAAATCATAAGTTGTTTGTCCAAACTTGTTATTTGGTCATCCACACTTGTTTGATAATTGTTGATCCACACTTATTATTTGGTCATCCACACTTGTTCGTCCACATTTGTTCGTCCACACTTGTGATAGGTCCTCCACACTTGTGTTATTCCACACTTGTGATTTATATCATTACATCCACACTTGTTCGTCCACACTTGTGATAGGTCCTCCACACTTGTGTTATTCCACACTTATCCACATTTGTTCTTTTTCATATCTGTCCACACTTAGGTAAATCAATTCTGTCTACACTTGTTAGTTGATATCATTCACATCCATACTTAATCATTCCCTCATCTGTCCACACTTGTGAGAAATCATTGTCCACATTTGTTAAGTTGTCAATACTTAGCAAATCAATCTTGGTCAATACTTGTGCTATTGTTTAGTTTTCATCAGTAAGTTGTTTGGAAAGTATTAACAATTGTTAAAACCAAGATCTCATAAAGATGGCAAAGAATTTGAACAACGTTGTTCAAAGTATTCGACACAACAACTAAGTAGGAAGCAGTGATAAACCACCCGTGTTGTTAAACGAGTTAGATTATCCGGAATGGAAGATACGATTTGAATGATACATCAAAGCAAAAGATTTAAAACTGTGGTTATGTATGACGTCATGAATTGGAGGACAACCTGCGCGAACTTTGACAATTACAGGTTATCTTGCTTTAACTGATGATGAAAGAAAGTATTACGAATGCGAAGAAAATGCAATGTCCTTGATTATGATGTCGTTACCACAATCGATCTTACACACCTTCGGTAACAAAAACTCGTCAAAGGAAATGTGGGGCTGTTAGAGTGACAGATACGAAGGAAATGAGTTATTCAAGAAACGGAGACTCGAACGACTGAAAACTCAATTCGTATTCTTTAAAGCTATGAAAGGTGAATCGTTGGATAATCTAGTAAACAGATTTTACCATTTTCTAAGTGAATTAGATCGAAGTCAACTGGGATTGTATACGGAGTTCGAAAACGTGGAAAAGTTTCTGAATTGTTTACCGAAACAATGGAATATGTATTCTACCTTAATCAAAGAGAGTGCTCAATATGAAGAATTGACTCTTGATCAAGCAGTCCAAAAGACGAAAAGTTACGCATGGAACTTAGATGATTAAGACTCTGATTTTGAGAAGTTACAAGATCCAGCTTTGTACCGTGCAAAGCAAACTGAAAAGGGAAGTAATTCAGGTGTTGCTTTCGTTTCAGAACTTCTCAAGGAGATCCTGCAAACCATAATGCCTTTGTCGTTGGTAGCAATAGTGGAATAACCATTGGTGGAATTCCTATATCTCCTGGAACGTCATCGTCAAGTGCTAGGCCAATCGAACCAAGCGTGAATGTTCCTAAAATCGACTCACATAGTCTTAAGCTCATAGAAGAAAATATGCCACCTCTTGCATCATTCATGACAGCATTCGAAAACTTTGCACTTGGTAAATTAGTTGAAGCATCGACTCTCGATAAAGATCTTGATCAAATCAATCAAGATGAATTAGAAGAGCTTGATTTGCAATTAAGTATGGTGTTACTGGTAAGAAGAGCAAAGAAATTTCTTCAGCGAACTGGAAAGAGCTTCATTGGTGGTAACACTAAGACACGAATGGGAATTGACATGACCAAAGTTAAATGCTACAACTGTGGAATCTATGGTCATTATGCAAGAGAGTGTCGAAAACCAAAGAATAGAGAAGGCAACAATGGTTAAGGAAGCTTAGCAAGATCCAAAAACAACAGTCTAGCTCCATCCAATACAACTTCTACCACTTCAACAACAACCTCATCTGATAACCTTACTCCTAATGCTAATAACGCTATGATTGTTCAACCCCTTCAAACTGCCAGTGAGCCACACGACTGGGGAATTGTAATGGAAGAAACAGCTGCTGCTATTATTTCACAAACATTCATTGCCGAGATCGTTGAAGAGGGGTTTGGAGATTTGTTTGAAGAGGCGAATGTGGAAGAGTTGACTGTGGTGGCGGAAGCTCTAAGTGAGAATCTTGAAATGGAGAAAATCATTGAAGCAGAGGAAAACGAGAGAAGAGAGAATGAGGAAGAGGAAAGCAGAAAGAAAGTAGGAAAGAAAGACTGAAAGAAAGATGAAAGTGATCGATTTGAGTTCCAGATCGCAACTGACGAAATGCAATGCTTTGCTGATGAAGAAATGGCAAAGATGAAAGTAGGAAAAGTAGAAAGCTCATATCAAGCTTTCATGGCTAACATCGAGGTACAATCTAAATCTGATGATAAAAGATGTCCTAGATGCGTAGACTTTGTCGCTAAGTGTGACAGATACGCACTCCATAACAGTAATTTGATTACTGATTTGGAGAAATCTAGAGAGTTAATTGTCACACTTTCGAGGGCCGACAAAGAACATAGAAGTCAGGTGCTTGCCTTGAAAAGGACATCTCTGAACTTGAGAGACGAGTTGCTCAAGCGACGATTAAGAATCAAGATTTAAAAGCTGAACTTGAAACTTGTCAAAACATTGTTTTGGAAAAGAACCAATTAATTTTAGACAAAGATAACTTGATTCTTGATCTGGAGCGAAAACTTGAAAAGTTTCAAGGTTCATCAGATGTGATGAATTTTTGCATAAACACTCTTCGTCTTAAAGATTCAGAAGATGAGATGTTTGGTGTTGGTTACAAGAAGGTTCCACATCCTATTAACCACAACTATACATTGACACCTTCGATTGATCCTGAAATTGCAGATTTCGTTCCGACTGCTCCATTGATTGTTGATCCTTTGAGTGAGGAAGAGTCTGAATCCTAATCGGAATCGGAATCAGAACAAAAGAGTTCGAGTGATGCTAAAACAAATGAAATTGATTTGTACAAAATTGAAAATTTGATTAACTCAAAGATTTTGGAAGCCTTAAATCAAGTTCAGAATTTTCAAAAGTCAAAACCTAAAAACAAAGGTAAAAAGAATGGTAAAAACATTTCAAAAACTAACTTAGTGAAAGGCGAAAGCTTTAACAAAGAAGGTGAAAGTATTGAAAAATGGTCAAATTCTGAATTTGTAAAACAAAAGGAAAAAGGCTAAATCAAAGCATCCTCATCCTCAAACAGTTAATGCGAGGATGATCAAAAGGAAAAGATTGAAAAGATTGATAAACGACGATGCTACAAATTATGTCATTTGAAAGGACATTTAGCTGCAAATTGTCCAAACGACAAAGAAAAGAGTCGTGTTGATCATGATCTTGATAAACCTTTTGACACCAAACCACAAAATGAACCTAAAAAGAATGAAAAGAAAAGTGGTAAAATCCAAAATGGTGAAAAACTAAGGTTCTAAAGCAAGAAAGCAAACTTGTTTCTAAACCAAAGGTTAAAAATCAAAAACAAAAGGATCAGGATACCGATTCATCAGATAATGACAGCCGTCGTGGTTCAGATCGTGGATCGAAAAGTTCTTCAGCAAAACATGAAAGTCGTCAGAAAACCCCTGCTCGACGACCAACTCATGTAACTTTCCGACCACAAGAACAAGATCAACATTCTGGAGATTCTTACAACCACAATGTTAGACCTCATGCTCAAAATCGTTAAGTTGATAACCGAAACGTTTCACCGGCCATATTTCATGGTCAACGACAACATTCGGGATACCAACAATGACATGTGTTTCATGATAACTAGCAACCAAGATTTGATAGAAGTTTTAGACCATAGCATAGTAAAAACTTCGGATATCAAAACTCTGGGAATCGTTTTGGTCGAAATTCTGGGTATAATAACCATTCTCAAACTCCGCACAATCCTTTATTTGCGGGTGGACATTCTAACAATTACCGAGGTGGAAATGTTAGAAACAACAATGAACATGGTTACTTCAAGGAATTTTTGTTTGTTGATGAATTTGGACGGCCCAAGACCGTCACGACTTGGGTCCCCTACTCTAACTAATTTCCTGTTTGTGAATGCAGGAACAACTGAAGAGAGCTATCTGTATTTGGTATATCGATAGTGGCTGTTCCAGGCATATGACAGGGAACAAAGAATTGTTGTCAAATTTGAAACCTATTCGTGGTGGTTATGTTAACTTTGTGGGTGAAAAGGATGGATATATCACGGGTGAAGGTTCTTTGTCAAACGGAAAGATCACCTTGCACAAGGTGAACTTTGTTGAAGAACTAAAGCACAACTTACTGTCAGTATCTCAGATCGGTGATAACAAGTATTCAATGCATTTCACGGATAGGGCATGCTTCGTTCTAAAGCCGGGATTTGTAGTTCCTGAAAATTGGGTTGTGATGAGAGCTCCAAAAGTGAACAACACCTATGTGATGGACATGCGTCCGGTTGTGAACTCCTCTGGTCTGGCAACGTGTTTGCTTTCAAAAGCAACAGAAGATCAATCTTTCCTATGGCATCGAAGAATGGGCCACGTGCATCTATGAAAAATGAATCACTTGATAAAGAACAACTTGGTGTTGGGTGTTCCTTTACGTAGTTTTAACATGCACAGTAAATGTGAATTCTGTGAGAAAGGGAAAGTCAAACGTAAACCTCATAAGCCTAAACATATAAACTCTATCCAACAACCACTAGAGCTGCTTCGCATGGATTTGTTTGGTCCAATCCATGTAACTAGCATTGGTGGTATGTCTTATTGTTTGGTTGTCACATATGATTTTTCAAGGTATTCGTGGGTATTTTTCTTAAATTCGAAAGATCAAACATTCGGCACTTTGAAAGATTTGTTTAAACAATTAGAGAAAAATTACTCTTTACCCATCAAAAGAATAAGAAGTGATAACAGAACAAAATTTAAAAATCGATATATGGATGAGTTATGTCGTGATATGGGTATTGTTCATCAGTTTAGCGCTCCTTATGTTCCTCAACAGAACGGAGTCGCTGAAAGGAAGAATAGGACCCTTATCAAGGCTGCAAGAACCCTTCTCTCAGAATCCAAATTTCCTATATTCTTTTGGGCCGAAGCTGTAAACACCGCATTCTATGTGCTGAATCGTGTGCTTACAGTGAAATGGTTAGATAAAACATTGGTTTGGGGAGATTAGAGAAATTGGTTTCTTCCTAGGCTACGAACTAGGCTATCCGAACAAACGAGCATACAATGTCAAGAAACGGTGGTGGAAGTAGTCTTTGATATAACTCCTTTGAGTTATGATCCTCCACCATCTGAGTTCGGTCCCAAAACTGGCTACGATTATGACAAGTTGTTTGATTCTTTTGCTTTACCTGATCTAACAGATGATGAGACTGAACTAGTGTACTCACACTTGATCGACAAAGATGAAGTGGATGCCGGTTGGCATACCAGCATTCCAACAAATGTCTCTTCAAATGGTGATTCAGGAATAAACGTTGCCAACACGTCAAATGTTAATGATACCGGAGCTACTCAACCCTCCAATGATGTAGATTCAAGCGATTCCAATGATGACGTTGAAGCTGCTCAAAATATAATTGGTAACCTTTTTGTAGATATTTCAACATATCCAAATGTTGGCACGTCTTTTGGAACTGTTCAAGCATCTGGTAATGCAACTGCTGAGGGGGAGATCCAGTCAAATTTGGGAACAGATCTGCAAGTTCCAGTTGTCCCTGTCACTCGGACAAATAGGTATCATCCTATTGATAATGTTATCGGAGATCCGCGTGAAGGAATAATGACTCGAAGCAGAAGTCTTAATGATATGCAGTGTTTGTTCACAGAGATCAAAGAGAAAGAGATCTACAGCTTAAGCCTGCATGATTGCTTTATTTCGCAGATAGAGACAAAAAATAACACATGGCGCTGAAAGACAACTCGTGGTGTGAAGCAATGCAGGAAGAGTTGGCTCAGTTTGACAAGCTGAAGGTTTGGAACTTGGTAGAGCTTCCTAAGGGCCAACACGCGATCAACACGAAATGGGTTTTTAAATGTAAAAAGGACGATAAAGGTGTCGTTGTCAGGAATAAAGCTCGTTTGGTGGTGCAAGGGTTCAATCAGGAAGAAGGGATCGATTACATGGAAGTTTACGCCCTAGTAGCTCGACTTGAAGCAATTCGTTTGTTCCTAGCCTTTGCTGCTCATATGCGTATTAAAGTCTATCAGTTGGACGTCAAAAGTGCATTTCTTTATGGGAAGTTGCAAGAAACTGTGTATGATTCCCAGCGGCTAGGTTTTGAAGCTCCAGAGTCGTCGAACAAAGTGTACTTGCTGGACAAAGCTTTATACGGTCTTCATCAGGCTCCTCGTGCTTGGTACGAGACGTTGTCAAAGCATTTGTTGGCAAACGAATTCATTCATGGTGCAATAGATTCCACTCTCATAATCTTAAAAAAAGGGGGAGATTTCCTGATTGTGCAAATATACGTCGATGACATTATTTTTGATTCTTCAAATGAAGAGCTTTGTCGGGAATTCAAACAAGTAATGAAATCGAAGTTTGTGATGAGTGCAATGGGTGAGCTAAAGTTTTTCCTCGGGTTGCAAGTGGATCCAGAAGTGAATGGCACGTATATTCATCAGATGAAGTACGTCCACGAGATCCTCAAGCGATTCAACATGGAAGACAGTCTGCCTTACGAAACTCTGTTGCCTACCAATCACAAGTTGTCAGATGAAAAGGACAAAGATCCTGAAGTGGATCCTTCGGTTTATCGTGCAATGATTGGTTCTTTAATGTATCTTACTGCATGTCGACCCAACATAATGTTTTCGGTGTGTTTATGTGCTAGGTACCAAGCCAATGCAAGAGAATCGCATTTGAAAGCCGTCAAACGGATTTTTCGCTATCTTAAAGGCAAACCAAGACTTGGATTATGGTATCCGATCGAGGGAGGCTTGGAATTGATAGCATGTGCTGATGCGAATTTTAGAGGGTGCCCAATCAACAGGAAATCAACCTATGGTGGTGCTCAACTGCTTGGAAGCTGTCTGATATCCTGGCAATGCAAAAAGCAACAATCAGTGTCGCTGTCCACATGTGAAGCAGAATAAATCTCCGCATCGAGCTCCTGTGCTTAAGTCTTGAGGATCCAACAGCAATTGCGGGATTACGGTTTGAATTATACACAACTCCTATCATGGTAGATAATAACTCAGCTATTTCAATAACAAATAACCCAGTACACCATTCACGCACTAAACATATAGATGTTAGGAATCATTTTATACGTGATTGTGTTGAAAAAGGTTTAATTGATGCAGTTAGAGTTGACACCTTAGACAAATATGCAGACCTATTTACAAAGACATTCGATCGGACGAGGTTCGAGAACTTAGTCCGAATGACCGGGATGATAAACCCTGAGTAGGATTGAAGAAAAACTAGATAAATGGTCGGAACCGAGATATCTAGGGGGTTTGAATCCGCATAAAAAGGTGGGTTTCCTCTCGTCTGATTCGGTTACCACTGATCTCCTTCTCCGGTAACTCTGCAAAAAAGAATCACCGTTAGCCTCGCCAAGGGGAGAAAAGGGGTCTCTCCTTGACCCGACTCCGGTGTGAGAATAAGTATGGGTTATGAAGAAGAAGATGTATTTGAGAAGTGTATGTAACTTGAATTTTGTACCTGGATAGTTCTCATATTTATAACCGGGAGTCTCTTGGGCGGGAAAACCCGTTAGTGAAAAGTTAACGGAAGATGCTAACCCCGTAAGCGGTTACATTTCCTTCCGTCAAGCTTCTGGATCCAACGTGAGAGCACACGGATCGTGGCTCAGATCAAAGGCTGGGGATTTGCCACGTGTAAAGTGGAAATTACTCTCCAATTACATGCTTTCGTTGTGGTTTCAGGGATGCCTGAGATGGTGACACGTGTCCAGGCGGTTATAACCGTCTTGGTGGTGCACGATTGTATTTCTTCTAGAAGATTACTGCTGTAATCTGGTGTGGTACCTTATCGTGTGGAGACAGCGGAATAAATAAATCCCAAACCTGGGTAAATAATATCCAAGTCTGGATATTGGGCAAAAGTGTCCAATGTAGGATTTTCACCTTTTGCTTTGTGGGAGAAAGTGCAAGGACTTATGATTTCCCTTTGGCGCGTAAGTGTTGATTGTTTCTTTAACTTTACTTTGTGAGACCCGTGCGCGGCCGCGCAGGGTACGAGACTGAAAAAAGCAAGGTTGTGGTATGGTCCTAAGCACTTGTTATGGGGTTTTTGGGACCTTACCCCTTCAAGTCCCCCCAGTCTAGTGTTGCACTTATGCAAGTAAGTGGAGCACTGGACTTATGGGAGGGAAATGCTTTTCTTTTTGCTTTTTTTTTTTTTGCGTAAAAATGGGGAGTCTTCTATGAGAAGATTCGTTAAGAGAAAAAATGCTATTTTTTCTTTTGAAAATTGGGTCCTTTGTAATCATGATCTGACGTTTGATGATGTCAGTTTGTAATAAAAAATTCGTATTTGCGAGAGATTGCCTTCTTACATTGGGATATGTAATGGCGCTTTGTCAGACTTCATTAATGGGGATATGACCCTGGTTCCTGTAGCGCCGTTTGGATGTGATGTTTTTCTGACAGTTAATCATGATGATTAGGTTTCTCCTTTCTTGAAGTTGGGTTCTTCTATATATATGTACATTCAAGACGCCTTGTCTTCTTGTTGATTTTTGGCAAAGAAGATGAAACGCTCTTACCATACTCGTCTTTTGTTGGATGTTTTTAGGGTTTACGAGGCTGCTGAAGGCCTCATGCTTCTTTCTTGTTCACCACCTTTAGTTGCTGTTACGGCAAAGGGTTCGGTAAAACCTGTTTTTCCGGAGGCTGTTGGTTCCGGCTGTAAGGTTCTCCGGCACAAAGGTGTCACTGATGATGGTAGCACTGTGCTGGATGCTGATGGCTTGATAGCTCGCTTTCTGATGATCCCAAAAGGAGGACGCCAGTTGGTATATCAACGCCGGAAGATTCGCCGGTGTGAGCAGGTGCCTGCCGTCGGTGATGGTCCCGATGCTGGTTAGGTGTTTAACCTTAGGGCTAGTTCTCGTCCTTTGTTAATGTTTTTTTGTAAATTTGGTACTGAACAATTTTTGAAGATCATTGCCATGATCTTGTTAAGTGTTTGTGCTACACTTTTGATGAGATGTATATTTTGGTATCCTACTATCCCTGTAGGGTTTGTTTTTGTATGTTTGGATTACAATATGTTGCATGTGTTTTAATTGCTTTGATCAGGTAGAGCGAATGAGAGATGGTATTGTGCTCATGTGCGAACGTTTGTCAGAATATGCGTTTTTTGTTTCGCTTTTCTCAGACTGTTCATGAGGTGTACAATGTTTACCATTTTGTTTTCACGCAAACCAAAAGAATTTCATGCAATTTGTAACAAACAGTAACAAGTATGAAAATAATGTTTGTATTAATAAAGAGCGAGGCTCGTAATACAAGTGTAAATAGGAAATACATTGCCTGTGAATGATTTGTCCTATATGTAACACCTGCGCAGCTGCTGCGCGTTCCAGGTGCGGGGAACTAGAGTTCCGTCAATTCTTTTTAGGGTATATGCCCCTTTGCCTAGGACCTCATTGATGATGTATGGTCCTTCCCATTTTGGCGCTAATTTACCCGGTTTTTCAGCGTTTGACGCTTCATTGTCGCGCAAGACGAAATCACCGGGGACAAAGGTACACACGCGGACGCGCGCGTTGTAATATTTTTTGAGTTTGGATTTGTACCTTGCTTCTGTGATGGCAGCGTTCTCGCGTCTTTCTTCAAGAAGGTCTAAATCCATTCTTCGTTCTTGCTCATTGTTTTGTCTTTCCATAGCTAGCATACGCGGTGATGGAAGACCGATTTCGGCTGGGATTACTGCTTCAGACCCGTAGACCAGGCTAAATGGAGTTTCTCCCGTGCTAGTCTTTGGCATTGTACGATGGGCCCATAAGATGCTGGGGAGTTCGTCAACCCATCCCCTGCGCGCTGTGCCTAGTCGCGCTTTGATGCCGTCGACTATCTGTTTGTTGACGCTTTCAACTTGGCCGTTTGCTTGTGGGTGCGCCACAGAAGCAAAATTGTGCTCAATCTTCATTTCTTTGAACCATTTCTGAAGATCTTCTGAGGCAAAGTTTGTGTCGTTGTCGGAGATAATGCGCAATGGCAATCCGAATCTACAAATAATATGTTCCCATATAAATTTGCGAATTACCATTGCTGTTGTTGAGCCTAGTGCTTTGGCTTCGACCCATTTTGTGAAATAGTCGACAGCTACAATGATGAATTTTACCGCGCCTGGCGCGTCGGGGAACGGACCAACGAGATCGATGCCCCACTGTTGGAATGGCCAGGCAGTCGTGACCGGTACTAGCGTATTCTTTGGTCGGAGCGTCTTTGGCGCATAACGTTGGCATGATGCGCATTTCCGTAATATTTCTACCGCGTCCACGTGCATTCCTGGCCAATAATATCCTGCGCTCATTATTTTATCTACTACCATACGTGGTCCGGCGTGTATTCCGCACAAGCCTTCATGAATTTCTCTGATCAAGTATTGCGCGTCTGTCTTGTCAACGCATCGGAGTAATGGTCCCATGAATGACTTTCTCTATAGAATGTCGTCCGCCATTTCGTAGTTTATTGCTTTATTCTGAATTTTCCTGGCTTCTGCTTTTTCCTCCGGGAGTTTCCCGTGCTGTAAGTATAAGATGATTGGGGACATCCAGGACGGACTACCGATTTCCATGATGTTGACTTGTTTTAGAGGAACAGAGGGATTGGACAGTACCTCTATGCGTACTTCTTTTGCTAAGTGCTTAAAGTTGGTTGCAGCCAATTTACTCAATGCGTCCGCATGTTTGTTTTCACTTCTGTTTATATGGTTGACTTTGAATGTTTGGAATTGAGCAATTAATATTCGCGCTTGTTCTAAGTACAATGCCATAGCTTCTCCTTTTGCATCGTAGTGCCCATTAACTTGTTCAGCTACTAGTTTTGAATCAACGTTAGCTTCGAGGTTTCTTGCCCCCATTTTAAGCGCTAAATGAAGGCCTGCTAAAAGCGCTTCGTATTCTGCTTCGTTGTTAATGCTTCGGAAATCTAGGCGTATGGCATATGTGAGTTCGTGATTATCCGGGCTAATTAGTCGAAGACCTGCCCCTGCTCCGTCATCATTGGAAGCGTCGTCTGTGTGTAAGGTCCAGACTCTGTCGTCGAAAACGGGTATAGGGTTCTGGATTGCCTCGCACTCTTGAACTTTGTCTATGGGAACTTCGGTGACAAAGTCTGCTAGGACTTGTCCTTTGATTGCTGGTCTTGGTCTATACAGGATATTGTATCCCCCCCCCAGCTCAATGGCCCATTTAGCCAATCTTCCCGCCACATCGGGTTTGGATAAGATTTGGCCTAAATGATAATTTGTGAGAACAGTGATGACGTGGCCCGAAAAATATTGACGTAGGCGTCGTGATGCATGTACCCGTGCTAGGACCAGTTTTTCTATCATTGAGTAGCGAGTTTCCGGACCGGTGAGCATCTTGCTGATATAGTAGATTGGAGTCTGAACGTTATCTCGCTCCACCATTAATACTGCTCCAACTGCTACTTCCGCAGCGGATAAATACAAGATTAATGGTTCTTTTTCTCGTGGTGCTGTTAGCGTTGGCAGCTGAATTAAACATTCCTTCATTTGTTTGAAGGCTGCTTCTGCTTCAGGTGTCCACTGAAAGTGAGTTTTCTTCGCCCAGTTTCGTAGCGTGCTGATGAATGGATAAGACTTTGCCGCGTGATTAGCAAGAATCTGTTCAAGGCTGCTAACCGCCCGGTGAGTCTTTGCATTTCTTTTATTGTTGCAGGTGACGGCATTAGCTGGATGGCCTGCACTTTTTCTGGATTTACTTTAAAACCGTCTCTTGTGACTATAAAGCCCAAAAACTTTCCTTCCTCCATGCTGAAAGAGCATTTTGTTGGATTGAGTTTTAAGTTTACGCTGCACAAAGAGTCAAACGTGCGCTGAATATTGTTGAGCATCGTGCCTTCCTCGTGACTCATGATAACGAGGTCATCCATGTATACCTCGACTGTTTTGCCAATGTCGCCTCTGAACACTGTGTCCATCAAGCGTTGATAAGTTGCGCCTGCGTTGCGCAGGCCGAAGGGCATTTTAGTGTAACAGAAGATGCCCTTATCTGTGCGGAATGCCGTTTTATCTTCGTCTTCTTCCTTCATCTGGACCTGATGATTTCCTTTGTAACAGTCGAGAAAACACTTTCATCTGAATGACGCTAGAGAGTCAACTTTTTTGTCTATCTCCGGAAGCGCGTAGCAATCCTTTGGGCACGCTTTATTCAGGTCTTTGAAGTCAACGCACATTCTCCATCCGCAACTGTGTTTCTGTACCATTACTGGATTGGCAACCCATGTATGGTATTTTACTTCGCGTAAGATTCCCGCGTTGAGTAGCTCTGTCACTTGTTCGTCCATAGCTTTCGCTTTTTCTTCGCTAAAGCTATGCCTCCCTTGAGCGACAGGTTCTGCTGATGGTTTGATATTCAGGCAATGTTGCGCTATGTCGCGTGGAACCCCAGTCATGTCTGCTGGGCACCAAGCGAATATATCTTTGTTGTTGGACAACAATTCTTTTAATTGCATTCGTGTTGCCGGTGAAATGGCATGTCCTAGCAGGATGGTCTGCTCTGGATATTCGTTGTTCAGGACCCATTTCTCCGGTTCGTTTGATGCTGAAGGTTTGACTACCTTTGCCGGTGGCTCGTCATCCACGTACATGACTTCTTTGATTGAGTACAGAATTGCAACTCCGGTTTTCGTTGGAAATCCGCATGCAGCGTGTGGGATAGAAGTGATCATGCTGAATTCTCTTTGTGATCTTCTTCCGAGCAGGACATCATGAAGTGACGTTGCCGGCATGACCATGAAATTGACTGTGACTGTTCGTGAATGCTCGCCATCAGATAGAGTCACAGGGAAAGCTATTTGCCCTAATGGGAATACAGCTTCATTGCAAAATCCGGTGAGAGGAAAATCGACCGGTTCTAGACGTGCTTTGTCTTCTGGGTCAAGCTGTTTGAAGCATTGGTCGTATATGATGTCCATCGAGCTTCCCGGATCTATAAACATATAGTCCGTCCGGTAATGGCCGAAGATGCCAGTGATAATTATTGGTCGCTCTTCCTGAGGGCCTCCAGGAACAACGGGAAACACGACTTGTTGTTCCCTCCAATGTTGTTCATGGTTTCGTTTATTTGGCCTTCGTGACGGACCTCCTTGAATCATGTTTATTTGTTTTGGTTTGGCTCTTTGATGACTGCTACTTCTGGATTGTTGACGTATGTCAATATTACGACTAGATTGGATGTCCCCCGACAGGGTGTTGGTAGGTCCAATACTACTGTGTTAACTTCTTCATCAGATCTGATGTTTGGGAACTCGGATCTGGCAATTTGCATAACGATTGTGTTTAAAGCAGTCTGGCATCTGTTAAACCAGTACTCTGGGGATCTCTCTATGAGCTGATCTAAGAAATTCTTCCTGTCTAAATAATTGTTGTTTTCGTTTGTTCCCATGATTCCGTTAATCTGGGTATTTTGGGTTGTAGAACCCTCGAACTCAGATCGAGGACCTGATGGGTGAGACAATGAATTCTCTGCCATGTGAAAACAGAGAATGAAAAGAACTGAATCGAAACGAGATGAAAACTGATAAGATAGAGGAATCGGTGGGCGCCAATGAAGAAACACTAGATAAATGGTCGGAACCGAGATATCTAGGGGGTTTGAATCCGCATAAAAAGGTGGGTTTCCTCTCGTCTGATTCGGTTACCACTGACCTCCTTCTCCGGTAACTCTGCAAAAAAGAATCACCGTTAGCCTCGCCAAAGGGAGAAAAGGGGTCTCTCCTTGACCCGACTCCGGTGTGAGAATAAGTATGGGTTATGAAGAAGAAGAAGATGTATTTGAGATGTGTGTGTAACTTGAATTTTGTACCTGGATAGTTCTCATATTTATAACCGGGAGTCTCTTGGGCGGGAAAACCCGTTAGTGAAAAGTTAACGGAAGATGCTAACCCCGTAAGCGGTTACATTTCCTTCCGTCAAGCTTCTGGATCCAACGTGAGAGCACACAGATCGTGGCTCAGATCGAAGGCTGGGGATTTGCCACGTGTAAAGTGGAAATTACTCTCCAATTACACGCTTTCGTTGTGGTTTCAGGGATGCCTGAGATGGTGACACGTGTCCAGACGGTTATAACCGTCTTGGTGGTGCACGATTGTATTTCTTCTAGAAGATTACTGCTGTAATCTGGTGTGGTACCTTATCGTGTGGAGACAGCGGAATAAATAAATCCCAAACCTGGGTAAATAATATCCAAGTCTGGATATTGGGCGGAAGTGTCCAATGTAGGATTTTCACCTTTTGCTTTGTGGGAGAAAGCGCAAGGACTTATGATTTCCCTTTGGCGCGTAAGTGTTGATTGTTTCTTTAACTTTACTTTGTGAGACCCGTGCGCGGCCGCACAGGGTACGAGGCTGAAAAAGCAAGGTTGTGGTATGGTCCTAAGCACTTGTTATGGGGTTTTTGGGACCTTACCCCTTCAAGGATGGTTGCATAAGCCCTCATGGAAGCTTTATTTCCAGTTCCTTTGTACAGGTTACTGCTTTTTATAAAATACAAAAATCCAAAAAGATTTTACTTACTTGTAGGATATTTTTAGAAAAAGCCAAACACATTAGAAAATGAAAAATTCAGAACGCTTTGATTGTGAGAAGAAATGATAGTACATCGTGTTGGTGCATGTTTGTGACAACAGCTTAGATTTGGTCTTTGGATATCTTGTAATTAGTTAAATGATAAACAGTTAGCGGGTTTAGCTTTGTATTAGTGAGATAATAGAGTTTGGGCTAAACAAAACCCACATTGGGTGATGGGGGACGATTTGGGCCTAGCCCATGTAGCAAACCCAGCCTAATGTTGCAACCTTGTGTTATATAAACAAGGTTAGGCTTTAGGGTTTAGGTTAATCAGCCAAAACATTGTTTGAGAGCAATTTCGTGAGAGACTAGGTCTTGGACGAATTTGGAGTTGGTTAGGGATCTTGATTGATTGTAATCAGTTTGATAGTTAATCGATAAAGATCCGGTTTGAAAGTGATTTGTTGTTTCTGTTCTTCTACTTGTTTCTGTGATATTCTGATCAAGAGGATTCCGCACTCTTGATTGGAAAGACAATTCTGTGAAAGATCCATACGAATAGGGGACTTACAATTGGTATCAGAGCATTAGGCTCTTGAAGGCTCGGTTCAGAATTGGTTGCTGCAGAAACAGGGAGTTTTTCGAATTTTTGAAAACTAGGGTTTTGAAATTTTCGAAATTTTTCTGTTTTTTTGATAAAAATTTTCGAAATTCTTGGCGGTTTTGATAAAAATTTTCGAGATTTATTGGCTGTTTTGATATTCTGCTTTGTTTGTTTGCTGGTTTGCTGATTTACAGGTTTGGCTGAAATTCGAAGATTGTTCTTGGTTTCTTCATCAAGTTAATCGAATTTGGGTGAAAAGGTTGCTGATTTTGCTGCTTCGATTCTGCAGAAGTTGTTAGGAGAATCCAGAAAATCATCAAAATTTTCGAGAAGATTGAATTTCCATATTTACTGACCTGCAAAATTAATTGGACCTGCGAATTTAACTGATCTGCGAACTTGTCGGCGAACTTAAAATCCAAAGGCGACTTTGGTAATCGTATAATTTTCCTCAGCGAAATTGTTACGGTTTTTGACGAATTTACTGGTCGTCGTAATAGCGAAATTAAACCAGCGAATTTGTCTAGCGAACTTGAACAGCGAATTTGACCTGTGAACCTTTGAACTTAATCAGCGAAATTGAACAAACATCAGACCAGCGAATTTAAGTGATTTTCCAGCGAAATTAGCAGCATAATTAAAGTGGTGGAATTTCAGTTGGCAAGCGTCGATAAAATTTAAGTGTTTTGCAAATAGAAATTGATCCGTAGCTCGTTAGACAGACTCTGGAAAATCCCGATTTCGGTTTTCGACATTAGATATCATTGGATTCGTCTTTTCGAGACGATTCTAACGGTGTAATTTGGTAACCACTGTTTTCGGAAAAAATTTGTACGGTTTTATCAGTCTGTTACGTTAAAAATGTCGAACATGTCTAGTTTGAATGAGCTGTTGAGAATGGAGCATGAGGTTGGCACTACCAACAAACCGCCTAAGATGATGAAGGTGGAAAATTACTTGACATGGAAGGATCGTTTCCAATCCTTCATTGAATATCAAGACATGCGAATGTGGATATGTATTGAAGATGGGTACACAAACCCTACTCACGACTTTGAGGGCAGACCTCGTAGAACAGCCTATGTGAACATGGAAGAGAATGATAAAAAGATGTATGAGGCTGAAAAGAGAGCATTGGCTGCTATTAAAATGTCGTTACCTGATAGCATCAAGCATACATTCACAAAGTACACAAATTCAAAAGATATGTGGGATGCATTAGAAAAACGATATGCAGGAAATGCAGATGTTAAGAAAAACAAGATTGATCTACTGAAGAAGCAGTTTGCCATTTTCAAGCACATGAAGCATGAGCCACTTGAGGACATCATCACTCGTTACTATCATCTGATGTCAGAAATGGAAAACTATAAGATTGATTGCTATACTGACGTAGAAAAGAATGACAAGCTGCTCGATGCCTTACCTACCAAGTGGGATATCTACACTCTCATGATCAAGGGTGAAGCAGATTATGAGACAAAGGAGCTGGAAGAAGTAGTTGGCAAGCTGAGAGCTTATGAGCTCAGTATGAAGAAGAAAGACACTGGATATGATCAGGTTCAAGATCCAACGATTTACAATGGGCTTGCATCTTCTTCATCTCACAACGCTTCTAGCGACTCTGCTACTGCGTTTCTTTCGTGTGAGAATGAGCAGGTCACAGTGAATGAAGATGGTGATGTGTGTTTTGTAGCTGCTTCAGGAGGATCAACAGGAGCCAAGAAAACATCAGCTTCTAAGCAGAGTAGTGGTGTTAAGTCAATGCCAATGAGTGTGAAGTCTGCTGAAGAGCATCTTGCTCTACTTGCTTCATTTGTGGTTTCTTATGAGAACTACATTCAGGGGAAGATATCTGATCCTGCCACCTTGGATGAAGATTATGATCAGATTGACCCTGATGATCTTGAAGATATGGATTTGCAGTGGCAAATGGCTATGATTACTAGAAGAGTGAAGAGATTTATGAACCGAACAGGAAGGAAGTTTATAGGAAAGACGGTTGGTTTCGACAAGACCAAAGTGAGATGCTTCAACTGTCAAAGTTATGGGCATTTTGCTAGGGAATGTCAAAAACAAAAGCAGGAGACTTCGAGTCAGAGTTCAAACAATAGGAATGCATCAAACAACTCTAACTCAAGAGCGCTGATCTCTACTGCTAGAGAAGGTTCATATGACTGGAGTATTCACTTGGAAAAAGATGATAATGTCACACATGCATTCATGGCAGAGATAACTCCAATTGATGATGGTAAAGCTACTGTGGGAGATGCTGAAGCAAAAGTGGATGATGAGGCTGAGGTGAAGGCAGAGAGTAAAGCTGAAGAAAAGAAGGCTGATCAGACAACAGATGCTGAGGAGAAAGAGCAAAAATCTGACCAGGAACGGGAAGCTGAAGAAAAGGATGCTAAGTATAAAAGAATGGAATCTCAGCTTGCAGCACTAATGGCCAATCTTGATAAACAAACAGGAGAGGTAAAGTCTAATTCTGTGTGTTTAAAATGTCGTGAATTACAGGGTGAAGTTGACAGGTTGTCCACACAAAACCAAAGTCTGGTGGGCGAGATGTCTACCATAAAAGAAGCAAACTTTTTTGCTAAAAGAAATGAATCATCATACTTGAAGAAGATAAAAGGTTATGAAAGTAAAATTGAAGCGGTAACCTGCAAATTAAATGAAAAACTTCAAGTCATAGACTTAGCTCATGAAATGATGGCTGAGAAAACAAAAGAGATTTCTGATAAATGCAAAGAGTTGTCAGATGCACAACTCAAAATTGTTGAACTTGAAAAGAAATTAGGTCAATTCAGGGACTCTACTTTTGTTATGAAACATATGATGGGTGGCTTGAAGAAAAGTAATGACAAAACCAGTGTGGGATTTCATGGTTTCAATGAAGTTCCACCTCCTGTTAGTCATGACTATTCTTTCTTGCCTGATGAAGATGATCTCATGGACTTTGTGTCAACATCACCAAGTAGTTCCACATCAAGTCAAGGAAATGTGTTTGTGAGTGCTGATGCTAAGAAGGATAATAACAGCAAACCTGTTTTGAAAAAAACACATCACATCCTAAAAATAACAATCCAACTTTTGTTAAAAAGGTTAATTTTGTTCAAGGAAATGACATGAAAAACGAAACAGCTGTTATTGAAAATGAATCTAATATAGAGTTTGCTAAAAACAAGAACATAGAAAATTCTGAAACTAAGCAAACTGTACCAAATCCTTCTAAGGCATCATCAGAAGAAAAACCCGAATCTAGTTCAAAGGCTTCAGAAAAGAAGTCTTCGAAACAGAGATCGTGCTTCAAATGTCACACCAAGGGACATGTAGCTAGCTGCTGTCCTAACAAAAAGAATGAAGCACAAGTTAGTGAGAGAAAGAGAGAGAAGTCACCAAAGAAGAGTGGTGATAAAAAGGAGAAGGAGTCCAACTCTCCAAAGAAATCTGCTCCTAAGCAACCAGAAAATGTTGTTGTTGGTGAAGATAAGGCTGAAAAAGGAACTCCACAAGTTCCTCGTTTTCAAAGAAATCAACCAAGATTTCAGCCTAGATCTCCACCAGGCAGATTTGAGAGACCTAGAAGCAGTTCACCAAGAATGAACAATTATAATGCTAATAATTTCAGAAGTCAAGGTCAATATCAAAATCGATACCAAAATAATGGTGGTCGAACTTTTTATAACAATGGCTTTAGAAATTACAACAATAATGCTTCTTGGAATCAAAATTCAAGATACCCAAATCAAAATTTCCAAAGGTCAAATAGTCCAAATACGTATAGGAACCCTCAGGACCAAAGACCTAGTGGAAATCAAAATCAAATTCCATCAACAGGTCTAAGATCCAAGACTCCAGTTAGGAGTAATGGATATTGGATGGATGTTCCAATAGTTGGTGAATTTGGACGACCCAAGACCATTAAGGCTTGGGTCCCCCAATCTAACTAATTTCTTGGTTGGTGTGTGCAGGAGCTGCTAAGGAGGATTATCAACTTATGGTATGTTGATAGTGGCTGCTCCAGGCACATGACGGGGGATGCGAGATTGTTAACTGAATTTGAAGATTATGATGGTGGAAAGGTGAATTTTGCGGGTGCTAAAGGTGGTAGAATTACAGGACGAGGAAAGGTGACCAATGGGAAGATCACGCTGGACAAAGTGAACTATGTGGAGCAGCTTAAACACAATCTGATGAGCGTGTCACAAGTCTGCGACAAGGGTTACTCGGTCCATTTTACCAAGAATGAAGCATTAGTGTTGAAACCAGGTTTAAAGATTCCGGACGATTGGATAGTGATGCGAGCGCCAAGGAGAAATGACACTTATGTCATGGACATGGGTGCTAAGGATCCAACTGCTGTGGTGGCGTGTTTACTATCAAAAGCATCTGAAGCTGAATCGATGTTGTGGCACAGACGCATGGCCCATATTCACTATCGAAAAGTGAATTACCTTGTTAAAAATGAGCTAGTGAAAGGGGTTCCAATGCAGAGGTTTCACGTGGAAGATAAATGTCTTCCATGTCAAAAAGGAAAACAACATAAGAAACCTCATAAGTCTAAAACAGTAAATTCCATAGATGCCCCTTATGAATTACTTCACATGGATTTATTTGGTCCAGTGAACGTGAGGAGCATAGGTGGAAAGTACTATTGTTTAGTTGTCACAGATGATTACTCATGTTATTCATGGGTTTTCTTTTTAGGTACAAAAGATGAGACAGCAGAGATGTTGATAGATCTTTTTACGAAATTGGAAAACGTCCATGATGCAAGGATCAAGAGGATAAGGAGTGATAATGGCACGGAGTTCAAGAATCGAATATTGGATCTCTATTGTCTTCGCAAGGGAATTGAACATCAATATTCCGCTCCTTATACACCTCAACAAAATGGAGTTGCTGAGAGGAAAAACAGGACGTTGATTGAAGCCGCTAGGACGATGCTTTCAGATTCAAAGCTACCAGTTCTTTTCTGGGGAGAAGCTGTGAATACAGCTTGCTACGTCCTAAACAAAGTTTTGACTGTTAAACGTTTTAATAAAACTTGTCATGAATTAATGTTTAACAAGAAACCAAACTTAGAAGGCTTTGAACCATTTGGATTACCCTGCACCATTGTGCGAAATAAAGATAAACAAAAATTCGGTGAGGTGGCTGACGATGGCTACTTTCTAGGCTATGTGCCTGGCACACCGAATAAAAGTGTTTTTAATCTAAAAACTGGTAAAATTGAGGTTGTCTTTAATGTTGAAATTACTTCATACAAACCTCAACAATCAACGAGTGGTCCTGCTATATTATATGATTATGAAAGCACTTTTAAGTCATTTAATATTCCGGAGTTTCCAAATGCAGATGATTCTCAGTTGATTCAAACAATGATTGGTGGAGACGATGAAGGCGAGTTCATGCCTAGATCGAATGTTGATATGACAGATGCTGCGGAAACTTCCAAAGGTGCTGCTGATCCTGATTCAAGCGATAGTGACTCTGAACCCATTCAGGGGGAGGAGTTCATTAATCCATTTGCGGATCAGAACATTCAAGGGGAGGTTGGATCAAACCTGGGTGATAATCTAGAAGTGGATACTGTTGCTACTACACGAGCAAATAGAGATCATCCAGTTGACATGATACTTGGAGATCCTACTGCATGTGTTCAGACGAGAAGAAGCATAGCAGCGAATTCTGGTTTATTTGTTTCGATTGAGAAGACTGGGATTGTGAACGAATGCTTGTATAGTTGCTTTATTTCTCAAGAGGAGCCGAAGAACATTCATATGGCTCTTAAAGACAATTCATGGGTTGAAGCTATGCAAGAGGAATTGGCCCAGTTTGCTAAGTTGAAGGTTTGGGAGTTAGTTGACCTTCCTAAAGGTGAGAGAGAGATAGGCACTAAATGGGTGTTTAAGTGCAAGAAGGATGACAGAGGGATAGTGACGCGAAACAAGGCTCGATTGGTGGTAAAAGGTTTCAATCAGCAAGAAGGGATTGATTATAATGAAGTGTTTGCACCAGTGGCAAGGTTGGAGGCAATTCGTTTGTTTCTAGCTTTCGCAACATTCAAGGGCTTCAAAGTTTACCAACTAGACGTGAAGAGTGCGTTTCTTTACGGGAAAGTCCAAGAAGTGGTGTATGTCTCACAACCAGATGGGTTCGTTGATCCAGATTATCCAGATCGGGTGTACAAACTTGATAAGGCTTTGTATGGATTACATCAAGCTCCCAGGGCGTGGTACGAGACACTGTCTACACATCTGATCAAGAATGGTTTCGAAAGAGGTCAGATTGACAGTACACTGTTCATCAAGAGGAAGAAGGAAGATTTTCTGCTGGTTCAGGTGTACGTGGATGACATCATCTTTGGGTCATCAGATGAGAGCATGTGTAAAGAGTTCGAGCAGGTGATGAAGAGCAAGTTCGAAATGAGTGCTATGGGTGAGCTGTCTTACTTTCTGGGATTACAAGTTGAACAGAAGGAGGATGGGATGTTTATTCATCAAACGAAGTATGTGTATGACATCTTGAGTCGGTTCAAGATGAATGATTGCTCTACTTTCAACACACCCATTTGCGAAAATCACAATCTTGGCCCAGATCACGAAAGTACTGAAGACGTTGATCCAACTCAATACAGGGCAATGATTGGTTCTCTAATGTACTTGACTGCTTCAAGACCTGACATTATGTTTGCAGTATGCTTGTGTGCCAGATATCAGGCTAATCCAAAAGAGTCACACATGAAAGCAGTGAAGCGTATTCTTCGTTACTTGAAGGGGAAACCTAAACTTGGGTTGTGGTATCCAGCTGATAGTGATTTGAATTTTGTCGCTTACACTGACTCAGACTTTGGAGGATGCAAGTCGAACAGAAAGTCTACAACAGGTGGTTGTCAGTTCTTAGGAGGCAGGATCGTGTCTTGGCAATGCAAGAAGCAATCCTGTGTGTCTACATCTACGTGTGAAGCTGAATATATTGTTGCGGGTAGCTGCTGCTCTCAGGTTCTCTGGATACAACAGCAGATGCGCGATTACGGTTTGGATTTCACTCGTACTCCTATTATGATAGACAATAATGCCACAATTTCAATAACTAATAATCCCGTGAAACACAGTCGCACAAAACATATTGACATACGTCATCATTTTATACGGGATTGTGCTGAAAAACGACTAATTGAATTACATCGAGTTGACACAGAAGATAACCTGGCAGATCTTTATACTAAAGCTTTTGACAGGGCTCGCTTTGAACACTTAGTCGAACTCAACGGGATGAGGAATCCTGAATAACTGGTTTTTCATAAGAATTTTTGTAAATAGTTTACTGCTTTTCTTAAAAATCAAAAATACAAAAACATTGTAAAATCAAAAACATAAAAAAATAGAAAATCAAAAATGAGTTATCACTGTGTGAAAAAGAAGAAATGATAGTACATCAGCATGTTAGACTGTCACACTGAAACTGAAATTAAATTGCTTAAGTGTGATAGCAGCTTCATTATATGATGTACCAGTAGGCAAAAAGCATGAAATAATCAACTTACCAATGTGATATAAACTTAAATGAACTGTGTATGAGTGGGGAACACATCAGTGGTGTATGGTTTAATGACCTTAAATCTTGCATTGATAGATTGCCAAAATCTGAAGTTTTGGGTCTTTATACTGTTACTTCATTTGGGGATATCTTGACTGTCTTTCTGTTCAGAACTAAAATTGTACATGACCCCAGTAAAGAAAGTCACTTGGAATTAGCTCATTTCTATTTGAATGTCTGTATGTTGTCCCGATACACACAATTTTGATCTGATTCTGAAATCTTCTCTGAAAAAAGTCGTGTACCTCCTCTGCTGCATCCAGATATATGCTGACCTGGAGGTGCTAGGCAACGACAGCTTCTGCTGCATCCAGATACATGCTGACCTAGCTGTATGTTGTCGCGCTATAGATCTAATACACCAGAAAGAGGCCCTCAAGTGCCCAAAAGAAACCCAATAAACCTATATCAAACTGAGAAAAACTCAATTGATCTGTATATTATACCATCTCTCCTAAAGATCTATTCTGTTCTCTTCTCAACCTATTCCCAGTTAAGATTTCAGAAATCTGGATTGGACTTGTGAAATATGTGGTAGGGAAGATACTTGCATGATAGAGTGTGTTGTTTATATTTCCAGGATTTGATTAGTATTTATTTGGGTGTTCATTGTTAAACAATCAAAACATGATAAAACAGATTATATGTAGACCTAGGCACTGTCAGGATATCTTAAAGGATGACATCAGTATACTCACCTACTACAATGAATCTTTGTGCATACCTTGATCGCGGGGGTATATCCTGAAGTGGGACACACTAATATATCAGTAATAATATTACCTTAACGTATCATACGGTAATGGTACTTGAAATGTTCATGCATTTTGTTTAAGTGGACAAACATACTGGTAATCGACTTGGAAATATAGAATTATCTAAAAGTGTGAAAACAGTTTGATTATGCAGATATGATCTTCTTACCAGTGATTCTCACAAAAATAGAGTGTTTATTTCTTTTGTTAATTTACTTGCTTTCAGAAGAAAAAAAATCCAAAAATAGTGTCTTTTTCTGTTTAAAATTCTTAATGTACGGAAAACTGTTATTCTTGGAGGAATTGTTACTGATAGGGGGAGACGGTGTTGGAAAGTGAGTTGAAAATTTTAAATCATGCGGGCTATAGGGTGTGATTAAAAAGTTTTGCGTGTTGGTAATGAATTGAAAATGCTTAATCTGTGATACAATCTCTTGAAAAATAATAATTTATTTAACCTTGTTGAAAAATTCTTATGGTTTCTCGAGATGTTTGTTTTATAGTAAACAGATTGAAGCAGTGTGTTGCTGAGAAGTTGCTGTGTTGCTGAGAAGTTGTTGTGTTGCTGATGAGTTGCTGTGAAGATGAGAGTTTGATTGGATGCATGATAGAACCTCCTTTCTACATTGCAGACAAAGTTGAAGAGTTTGAAGATTGCTATACATATGCTGAACTGGAGTTTACTCAAACGCTAAAGTTTTTGAAGATTTGGTGATTGGATGCATCAGCTTAGGGGGAGTCTGTTGCTGACAGAAGCTGTTGAAGCTGAAGCTATCCAAAGACCAAAGACAGTGCAAAATTACATGAAGAATGCAAGATGACTGAAGACAAAGTTAGTTTATGAAGCTATTGTCAAGGGGGAGTTTGTTGGTGCATGTTTGTGACAACAGCTTAGATTTGGTCTTTGGATATCTTGTAATTAGTTAAACGATAAACAGTTAGCGGGTTTAGCTTTGTATTAGTGAGATAATAGAGTTTGGGATAAACAAAACCCACATTGGGTGATGGGGGACGATTTGGGCCTAGCCCATGTAGCAAACCCAGCCTAATGTTGCAACCTTGTGTTATATAAACAAGGTTAGGCTTTAGGGTTTAGGTTAATCAGCCAAAACATTGTTTGAGAGCAATTTCGTGAGAGACTAGGTCTTGGACGAATTTGGAGTTGGTTAGGGATCTTGATTGATTGTAATCAGTTTGATAGTTAATCGATAAAGATCCGGTTTGAAAGTGATTTGATGTTTCTGTTCTTCTACTTGTTTCTGTGATATTCTGATCAAGAGGATTCCGCACTCTTGATTGGAAAGACAATTCTGTGAAAGATCCATAGAATAGGGGACTTACACATCGGCAGTCATATCTTTTATGGGTATCTTATAAAATTAAACCTAAACTGTTGACAGCTTCATTATACATTCTAACGATAGGTTTTACGCGTTAATAAGAACCTGTTTTTGGTATATAAAGATAACGAACTGCGTAACTTGTGTGTAACATCTCTCGGATATATTGTTTTGGTACCGTAATTTCGTTTGAGAGGTTACCAAAATTATGAGATACTAGGTCTTTATATCTGATTATCTGGGGTATTATACTTGGTCTTCTGATTTTGTGTCGGCAATGGCCTATACCTCGTATAATACTTTGCTAAGCGCTTCGTTTGTGCGCAAACCCTCCAGGTGGATTTCTTTTCTGCCTAACAGTCATCACCGGATGATTTGTTCAAAGCTTGTCAAAACTGTTGAACAACTGAAAATATATGTTACCATCGGGTACATAAAAAAATGAAAAATGCCAAAGTGCAGCAAAAGAAGCCAAGACGTTGGGACACCACCTAAAGTCGAGCCTTCATCTCTCTGTCGGTGCGGTGGCACTAACCTGAGCTCTCAAGGTTTCGCAATTTTAGCCGGATATAGATAATAGTTGGATATATTCACCTGTAAGATGTAATTTTTGGTACTCTTGATACGGGAGTATATTCTGATGTGGGGAACACAGTTATATCTGTTAATAAGACACTTAATTGCATATCTCGAAAATAGTGTTCGAACACGTGCTACAGGCTAAGTGGACAAGTATATCGTTAAACATCTTGAACTTTCATTAGCATTCTATGTGCTTAAAAATCTTTAAATAGATACTAACTTTGATTGATTTTGACAGATAAGCCGATATGATCTTCTTGTCTGCTTTTTCACAAAAAGATAATGCATGTAAATATTTAGGTTTCATTTCCATTTTATTTCCGTTTCAAATATTCAAAATTACAAAAAGATTTTAGGTGTGTTTTAATATAAAGTTTGAAAAATACAAAAAGATTTGATTTCTCGTTTCCATGAGTGGGCTATATATTTTTAACGATACTCAAAAGGGGTTTTACAATTTTGAAAACGGATTTAAAAAAAAAACATTCTGGTGAGGTAATTTAAAATAAGTCCTTTAATAAAAACAAATCGGTCTTGCTAAGTTGGTCTAAGTGTGTGTTGTCCGTGTGGGAAACCGTGTTCCAAGTTGGTAGAAATATTTTTAACTATGTGTTACTTAAAAAATTTTGAGCATATATATATTAACATTGTTGGTTTTGAAACTCATTTGGGCTTTAATGGTTTCTAATGAAGTTTTGAGTTTGACAAGCTATTTTTAGTAGACAGGAAGCTCGCTTTTCGGTATGCTCGAGTTGTTCGATGCTGTGTGAAGAACAAGACTGGAGCGGGAAGCGGTTTCTCGAAGAGTTGATGTAGATCTGCAGAACCTGCATATATCAAGGGGAGTCTGTAAATGCATATCAGGATGATAAGTGTTGGTTACGGCTTCTCGAAGATGTGCTAAAGATTTGCAGATCCCGCATATATCAAGGGGGAGTCTGTAAGTGCACCAAAGTTTGATAAATGCTGGATGTTGCAGAAGTTTCAACATTGAAGGACTTATGCACAAAAGTTTGATAAATGCTGGATGCTGCAGAAGTTTCAACATTGAAGGACATATCCTGTAATTATGTGAAAGTGTCACAAGTTTGGACAAGGGTTCTTGTACATGTCCAAAGTTGTGGTTTTTACTAAGTTAGCACTTGTAGCTTTTCTTATATGGTCAACACTTGTAGGTTTAGTAAGGGGTCCATACTTATTTGTTAAGTATGGACTAGGGTTTCATTGTAAGGGTCCAAACTTAGGTGTGTATATATACTAAGTGTCTTGTACGCATTCAAAGACTTTTGGGAATTCAATGAAATAGTGAAATTTTGGACAAACCCTAACTTTGTGTTCTTCATTCAATCTGTGTGATTGTCGATTGTGAATACTCAGTGTATTCACGATTCTCTCATCTTCTACACCTTCTGTACGAGCTCTACGTTGCAGTACGAGGCACGCGGTGGTTTCCGCACATCGCGTGTGTGTTCGATCGGTTCGGTTCGTGTGTTCGTTGAAGGAAGACGACTTTACACCTTATAAGGGGGTTATGAGACAAGTGA
>JARYGA010060916.1:85087-189786 GCA_030545235.1 Helianthus tuberosus
ACAAAACCAAAGTCTGGTGGGCGAGATGTCTACCATAAAAGAAGCAAACTTTTTTGCTAAAAGAAATGAATCATCATACTTGAAGAAGATAAAAGGTTATGAAAGTAAAATTGAAGCGGTAACCTGCAAATTAAATGAAAAACTTCAAGTCATAGACTTAGCTCATGAAATGATGGCTGAGAAAACAAAAGAGATTTCTGATAAATGCAAAGAGTTGTCAGATGCACAACTCAAAATTGTTGAACTTGAAAAGAAATTAGGTCAATTCAGGGACTCTACTTTTGTTATGAAACATATGATGGGTGGCTTGAAGAAAAGTAATGACAAAACCAGTGTGGGATTTCATGGTTTCAATGAAGTTCCACCTCCTGTTAGTCATGACTATTCTTTCTTGCCTGATGAAGATGATCTCATGGACTTTGTGTCAACATCACCAAGTAGTTCCACATCAAGTCAAGGAAATGTGTTTGTGAGTGCTGATGCTAAGAAGGATAATAACAGCAAACCTGTTTTGAAAAAAACACATCACATCCTAAAAATAACAATCCAACTTTTGTTAAAAAGGTTAATTTTGTTCAAGGAAATGACATGAAAAACGAAACAGCTGTTATTGAAAATGAATCTAATATAGAGTTTGCTAAAAACAAGAACATAGAAAATTCTGAAACTAAGCAAACTGTACCAAATCCTTCTAAGGCATCATCAGAAGAAAAACCCGAATCTAGTTCAAAGGCTTCAGAAAAGAAGTCTTCGAAACAGAGATCGTGCTTCAAATGTCACACCAAGGGACATGTAGCTAGCTGCTGTCCTAACAAAAAGAATGAAGCACAAGTTAGTGAGAGAAAGAGAGAGAAGTCACCAAAGAAGAGTGGTGATAAAAAGGAGAAGGAGTCCAACTCTCCAAAGAAATCTGCTCCTAAGCAACCAGAAAATGTTGTTGTTGGTGAAGATAAGGCTGAAAAAGGAACTCCACAAGTTCCTCGTTTTCAAAGAAATCAACCAAGATTTCAGCCTAGATCTCCACCAGGCAGATTTGAGAGACCTAGAAGCAGTTCACCAAGAATGAACAATTATAATGCTAATAATTTCAGAAGTCAAGGTCAATATCAAAATCGATACCAAAATAATGGTGGTCGAACTTTTTATAACAATGGCTTTAGAAATTACAACAATAATGCTTCTTGGAATCAAAATTCAAGATACCCAAATCAAAATTTCCAAAGGTCAAATAGTCCAAATACGTATAGGAACCCTCAGGACCAAAGACCTAGTGGAAATCAAAATCAAATTCCATCAACAGGTCTAAGATCCAAGA
This sequence comes from Helianthus tuberosus, assembly GCA_030545235.1. Classification (NCBI taxonomy): domain Eukaryota; kingdom Viridiplantae; phylum Streptophyta; class Magnoliopsida; order Asterales; family Asteraceae; genus Helianthus; species Helianthus tuberosus. The sequence goes on from JARYGA010060916.1 coordinate 86,403, forward strand.
CTCCAGTTAGGAGTAATGGATATTGGATGGATGTTCCAATAGTTGGTGAATTTGGACGACCCAAGACCATTAAGGCTTGGGTCCCCCAATCTAACTAATTTCTTGGTTGGTGTGTGCAGGAGCTGCTAAGGAGGATTATCAACTTATGGTATGTTGATAGTGGCTGCTCCAGGCACATGACGGGGGATGCGAGATTGTTAACTGAATTTGAAGATTATGATGGTGGAAAGGTGAATTTTGCGGGTGCTAAAGGTGGTAGAATTACAGGACGAGGAAAGGTGACCAATGGGAAGATCACGCTGGACAAAGTGAACTATGTGGAGCAGCTTAAACACAATCTGATGAGCGTGTCACAAGTCTGCGACAAGGGTTACTCGGTCCATTTTACCAAGAATGAAGCATTAGTGTTGAAACCAGGTTTAAAGATTCCGGACGATTGGATAGTGATGCGAGCGCCAAGGAGAAATGACACTTATGTCATGGACATGGGTGCTAAGGATCCAACTGCTGTGGTGGCGTGTTTACTATCAAAAGCATCTGAAGCTGAATCGATGTTGTGGCACAGACGCATGGCCCATATTCACTATCGAAAAGTGAATTACCTTGTTAAAAATGAGCTAGTGAAAGGGGTTCCAATGCAGAGGTTTCACGTGGAAGATAAATGTCTTCCATGTCAAAAAGGAAAACAACATAAGAAACCTCATAAGTCTAAAACAGTAAATTCCATAGATGCCCCTTATGAATTACTTCACATGGATTTATTTGGTCCAGTGAACGTGAGGAGCATAGGTGGAAAGTACTATTGTTTAGTTGTCACAGATGATTACTCATGTTATTCATGGGTTTTCTTTTTAGGTACAAAAGATGAGACAGCAGAGATGTTGATAGATCTTTTTACGAAATTGGAAAACGTCCATGATGCAAGGATCAAGAGGATAAGGAGTGATAATGGCACGGAGTTCAAGAATCGAATATTGGATCTCTATTGTCTTCGCAAGGGAATTGAACATCAATATTCCGCTCCTTATACACCTCAACAAAATGGAGTTGCTGAGAGGAAAAACAGGACGTTGATTGAAGCCGCTAGGACGATGCTTTCAGATTCAAAGCTACCAGTTCTTTTCTGGGGAGAAGCTGTGAATACAGCTTGCTACGTCCTAAACAAAGTTTTGACTGTTAAACGTTTTAATAAAACTTGTCATGAATTAATGTTTAACAAGAAACCAAACTTAGAAGGCTTTGAACCATTTGGATTACCCTGCACCATTGTGCGAAATAAAGATAAACAAAAATTCGGTGAGGTGGCTGACGATGGCTACTTTCTAGGCTATGTGCCTGGCACACCGAATAAAAGTGTTTTTAATCTAAAAACTGGTAAAATTGAGGTTGTCTTTAATGTTGAAATTACTTCATACAAACCTCAACAATCAACGAGTGGTCCTGCTATATTATATGATTATGAAAGCACTTTTAAGTCATTTAATATTCCGGAGTTTCCAAATGCAGATGATTCTCAGTTGATTCAAACAATGATTGGTGGAGACGATGAAGGCGAGTTCATGCCTAGATCGAATGTTGATATGACAGATGCTGCGGAAACTTCCAAAGGTGCTGCTGATCCTGATTCAAGCGATAGTGACTCTGAACCCATTCAGGGGGAGGAGTTCATTAATCCATTTGCGGATCAGAACATTCAAGGGGAGGTTGGATCAAACCTGGGTGATAATCTAGAAGTGGATACTGTTGCTACTACACGAGCAAATAGAGATCATCCAGTTGACATGATACTTGGAGATCCTACTGCATGTGTTCAGACGAGAAGAAGCATAGCAGCGAATTCTGGTTTATTTGTTTCGATTGAGAAGACTGGGATTGTGAACGAATGCTTGTATAGTTGCTTTATTTCTCAAGAGGAGCCGAAGAACATTCATATGGCTCTTAAAGACAATTCATGGGTTGAAGCTATGCAAGAGGAATTGGCCCAGTTTGCTAAGTTGAAGGTTTGGGAGTTAGTTGACCTTCCTAAAGGTGAGAGAGAGATAGGCACTAAATGGGTGTTTAAGTGCAAGAAGGATGACAGAGGGATAGTGACGCGAAACAAGGCTCGATTGGTGGTAAAAGGTTTCAATCAGCAAGAAGGGATTGATTATAATGAAGTGTTTGCACCAGTGGCAAGGTTGGAGGCAATTCGTTTGTTTCTAGCTTTCGCAACATTCAAGGGCTTCAAAGTTTACCAACTAGACGTGAAGAGTGCGTTTCTTTACGGGAAAGTCCAAGAAGTGGTGTATGTCTCACAACCAGATGGGTTCGTTGATCCAGATTATCCAGATCGGGTGTACAAACTTGATAAGGCTTTGTATGGATTACATCAAGCTCCCAGGGCGTGGTACGAGACACTGTCTACACATCTGATCAAGAATGGTTTCGAAAGAGGTCAGATTGACAGTACACTGTTCATCAAGAGGAAGAAGGAAGATTTTCTGCTGGTTCAGGTGTACGTGGATGACATCATCTTTGGGTCATCAGATGAGAGCATGTGTAAAGAGTTCGAGCAGGTGATGAAGAGCAAGTTCGAAATGAGTGCTATGGGTGAGCTGTCTTACTTTCTGGGATTACAAGTTGAACAGAAGGAGGATGGGATGTTTATTCATCAAACGAAGTATGTGTATGACATCTTGAGTCGGTTCAAGATGAATGATTGCTCTACTTTCAACACACCCATTTGCGAAAATCACAATCTTGGCCCAGATCACGAAAGTACTGAAGACGTTGATCCAACTCAATACAGGGCAATGATTGGTTCTCTAATGTACTTGACTGCTTCAAGACCTGACATTATGTTTGCAGTATGCTTGTGTGCCAGATATCAGGCTAATCCAAAAGAGTCACACATGAAAGCAGTGAAGCGTATTCTTCGTTACTTGAAGGGGAAACCTAAACTTGGGTTGTGGTATCCAGCTGATAGTGATTTGAATTTTGTCGCTTACACTGACTCAGACTTTGGAGGATGCAAGTCGAACAGAAAGTCTACAACAGGTGGTTGTCAGTTCTTAGGAGGCAGGATCGTGTCTTGGCAATGCAAGAAGCAATCCTGTGTGTCTACATCTACGTGTGAAGCTGAATATATTGTTGCGGGTAGCTGCTGCTCTCAGGTTCTCTGGATACAACAGCAGATGCGCGATTACGGTTTGGATTTCACTCGTACTCCTATTATGATAGACAATAATGCCACAATTTCAATAACTAATAATCCCGTGAAACACAGTCGCACAAAACATATTGACATACGTCATCATTTTATACGGGATTGTGCTGAAAAACGACTAATTGAATTACATCGAGTTGACACAGAAGATAACCTGGCAGATCTTTATACTAAAGCTTTTGACAGGGCTCGCTTTGAACACTTAGTCGAACTCAACGGGATGAGGAATCCTGAATAACTGGTTTTTCATAAGAATTTTTGTAAATAGTTTACTGCTTTTCTTAAAAATCAAAAATACAAAAACATTGTAAAATCAAAAACATAAAAAAATAGAAAATCAAAAATGAGTTATCACTGTGTGAAAAAGAAGAAATGATAGTACATCAGCATGTTAGACTGTCACACTGAAACTGAAATTAAATTGCTTAAGTGTGATAGCAGCTTCATTATATGATGTACCAGTAGGCAAAAAGCATGAAATAATCAACTTACCAATGTGATATAAACTTAAATGAACTGTGTATGAGTGGGGAACACATCAGTGGTGTATGGTTTAATGACCTTAAATCTTGCATTGATAGATTGCCAAAATCTGAAGTTTTGGGTCTTTATACTGTTACTTCATTTGGGGATATCTTGACTGTCTTTCTGTTCAGAACTAAAATTGTACATGACCCCAGTAAAGAAAGTCACTTGGAATTAGCTCATTTCTATTTGAATGTCTGTATGTTGTCCCGATACACACAATTTTGATCTGATTCTGAAATCTTCTCTGAAAAAAGTCGTGTACCTCCTCTGCTGCATCCAGATATATGCTGACCTGGAGGTGCTAGGCAACGACAGCTTCTGCTGCATCCAGATACATGCTGACCTAGCTGTATGTTGTCGCGCTATAGATCTAATACACCAGAAAGAGGCCCTCAAGTGCCCAAAAGAAACCCAATAAACCTATATCAAACTGAGAAAAACTCAATTGATCTGTATATTATACCATCTCTCCTAAAGATCTATTCTGTTCTCTTCTCAACCTATTCCCAGTTAAGATTTCAGAAATCTGGATTGGACTTGTGAAATATGTGGTAGGGAAGATACTTGCATGATAGAGTGTGTTGTTTATATTTCCAGGATTTGATTAGTATTTATTTGGGTGTTCATTGTTAAACAATCAAAACATGATAAAACAGATTATATGTAGACCTAGGCACTGTCAGGATATCTTAAAGGATGACATCAGTATACTCACCTACTACAATGAATCTTTGTGCATACCTTGATCGCGGGGGTATATCCTGAAGTGGGACACACTAATATATCAGTAATAATATTACCTTAACGTATCATACGGTAATGGTACTTGAAATGTTCATGCATTTTGTTTAAGTGGACAAACATACTGGTAATCGACTTGGAAATATAGAATTATCTAAAAGTGTGAAAACAGTTTGATTATGCAGATATGATCTTCTTACCAGTGATTCTCACAAAAATAGAGTGTTTATTTCTTTTGTTAATTTACTTGCTTTCAGAAGAAAAAAAATCCAAAAATAGTGTCTTTTTCTGTTTAAAATTCTTAATGTACGGAAAACTGTTATTCTTGGAGGAATTGTTACTGATAGGGGGAGACGGTGTTGGAAAGTGAGTTGAAAATTTTAAATCATGCGGGCTATAGGGTGTGATTAAAAAGTTTTGCGTGTTGGTAATGAATTGAAAATGCTTAATCTGTGATACAATCTCTTGAAAAATAATAATTTATTTAACCTTGTTGAAAAATTCTTATGGTTTCTCGAGATGTTTGTTTTATAGTAAACAGATTGAAGCAGTGTGTTGCTGAGAAGTTGCTGTGTTGCTGAGAAGTTGTTGTGTTGCTGATGAGTTGCTGTGAAGATGAGAGTTTGATTGGATGCATGATAGAACCTCCTTTCTACATTGCAGACAAAGTTGAAGAGTTTGAAGATTGCTATACATATGCTGAACTGGAGTTTACTCAAACGCTAAAGTTTTTGAAGATTTGGTGATTGGATGCATCAGCTTAGGGGGAGTCTGTTGCTGACAGAAGCTGTTGAAGCTGAAGCTATCCAAAGACCAAAGACAGTGCAAAATTACATGAAGAATGCAAGATGACTGAAGACAAAGTTAGTTTATGAAGCTATTGTCAAGGGGGAGTTTGTTGGTGCATGTTTGTGACAACAGCTTAGATTTGGTCTTTGGATATCTTGTAATTAGTTAAACGATAAACAGTTAGCGGGTTTAGCTTTGTATTAGTGAGATAATAGAGTTTGGGATAAACAAAACCCACATTGGGTGATGGGGGACGATTTGGGCCTAGCCCATGTAGCAAACCCAGCCTAATGTTGCAACCTTGTGTTATATAAACAAGGTTAGGCTTTAGGGTTTAGGTTAATCAGCCAAAACATTGTTTGAGAGCAATTTCGTGAGAGACTAGGTCTTGGACGAATTTGGAGTTGGTTAGGGATCTTGATTGATTGTAATCAGTTTGATAGTTAATCGATAAAGATCCGGTTTGAAAGTGATTTGATGTTTCTGTTCTTCTACTTGTTTCTGTGATATTCTGATCAAGAGGATTCCGCACTCTTGATTGGAAAGACAATTCTGTGAAAGATCCATAGAATAGGGGACTTACACATCGGCAGTCATATCTTTTATGGGTATCTTATAAAATTAAACCTAAACTGTTGACAGCTTCATTATACATTCTAACGATAGGTTTTACGCGTTAATAAGAACCTGTTTTTGGTATATAAAGATAACGAACTGCGTAACTTGTGTGTAACATCTCTCGGATATATTGTTTTGGTACCGTAATTTCGTTTGAGAGGTTACCAAAATTATGAGATACTAGGTCTTTATATCTGATTATCTGGGGTATTATACTTGGTCTTCTGATTTTGTGTCGGCAATGGCCTATACCTCGTATAATACTTTGCTAAGCGCTTCGTTTGTGCGCAAACCCTCCAGGTGGATTTCTTTTCTGCCTAACAGTCATCACCGGATGATTTGTTCAAAGCTTGTCAAAACTGTTGAACAACTGAAAATATATGTTACCATCGGGTACATAAAAAAATGAAAAATGCCAAAGTGCAGCAAAAGAAGCCAAGACGTTGGGACACCACCTAAAGTCGAGCCTTCATCTCTCTGTCGGTGCGGTGGCACTAACCTGAGCTCTCAAGGTTTCGCAATTTTAGCCGGATATAGATAATAGTTGGATATATTCACCTGTAAGATGTAATTTTTGGTACTCTTGATACGGGAGTATATTCTGATGTGGGGAACACAGTTATATCTGTTAATAAGACACTTAATTGCATATCTCGAAAATAGTGTTCGAACACGTGCTACAGGCTAAGTGGACAAGTATATCGTTAAACATCTTGAACTTTCATTAGCATTCTATGTGCTTAAAAATCTTTAAATAGATACTAACTTTGATTGATTTTGACAGATAAGCCGATATGATCTTCTTGTCTGCTTTTTCACAAAAAGATAATGCATGTAAATATTTAGGTTTCATTTCCATTTTATTTCCGTTTCAAATATTCAAAATTACAAAAAGATTTTAGGTGTGTTTTAATATAAAGTTTGAAAAATACAAAAAGATTTGATTTCTCGTTTCCATGAGTGGGCTATATATTTTTAACGATACTCAAAAGGGGTTTTACAATTTTGAAAACGGATTTAAAAAAAAAACATTCTGGTGAGGTAATTTAAAATAAGTCCTTTAATAAAAACAAATCGGTCTTGCTAAGTTGGTCTAAGTGTGTGTTGTCCGTGTGGGAAACCGTGTTCCAAGTTGGTAGAAATATTTTTAACTATGTGTTACTTAAAAAATTTTGAGCATATATATATTAACATTGTTGGTTTTGAAACTCATTTGGGCTTTAATGGTTTCTAATGAAGTTTTGAGTTTGACAAGCTATTTTTAGTAGACAGGAAGCTCGCTTTTCGGTATGCTCGAGTTGTTCGATGCTGTGTGAAGAACAAGACTGGAGCGGGAAGCGGTTTCTCGAAGAGTTGATGTAGATCTGCAGAACCTGCATATATCAAGGGGAGTCTGTAAATGCATATCAGGATGATAAGTGTTGGTTACGGCTTCTCGAAGATGTGCTAAAGATTTGCAGATCCCGCATATATCAAGGGGGAGTCTGTAAGTGCACCAAAGTTTGATAAATGCTGGATGTTGCAGAAGTTTCAACATTGAAGGACTTATGCACAAAAGTTTGATAAATGCTGGATGCTGCAGAAGTTTCAACATTGAAGGACATATCCTGTAATTATGTGAAAGTGTCACAAGTTTGGACAAGGGTTCTTGTACATGTCCAAAGTTGTGGTTTTTACTAAGTTAGCACTTGTAGCTTTTCTTATATGGTCAACACTTGTAGGTTTAGTAAGGGGTCCATACTTATTTGTTAAGTATGGACTAGGGTTTCATTGTAAGGGTCCAAACTTAGGTGTGTATATATACTAAGTGTCTTGTACGCATTCAAAGACTTTTGGGAATTCAATGAAATAGTGAAATTTTGGACAAACCCTAACTTTGTGTTCTTCATTCAATCTGTGTGATTGTCGATTGTGAATACTCAGTGTATTCACGATTCTCTCATCTTCTACACCTTCTGTACGAGCTCTACGTTGCAGTACGAGGCACGCGGTGGTTTCCGCACATCGCGTGTGTGTTCGATCGGTTCGGTTCGTGTGTTCGTTGAAGGAAGACGACTTTACACCTTATAAGGGGGTTATGAGACAAGTGACAAAATGTTTAAGAAAAGAGGGGTTATGGGGGTTATATAACTTGAGTGTATAATGGGGTTATACTACATATTGTGAGAGAGAGAGAGAAACCAAAGTTGGCGTCGTTACAAATATCATGGCCATGCTCCATAACCCCCTCCCCCATAACACCGGGGGATCGGTGTGTAACAACCCTCGATAAAACCAACACCCTCATAATATTTCCGACACCCTATTATATATTAAAATACCCTTATATGTCTTATATTACACCCCGTATGTGAAAACCGAGCCCGAAATATGTTAGAGTTTATAAAATAAATGAAAAACATGAAATATTGAATTGAGGCGGGCCGCGTAGACCCACCCCAACCTTTCACGCGGGCGGGATCAGGGTCTAAACCTGATATCGTTGAATCCTTTAGTTCAAGCGGGCCGAGTAAGAGTTCTAGATAGTTAACGCGGGCCGCGAGAGATCATGAAACGCGGAGACATCCGGTGCTGACACGTGTCGACGTCGTGTCAGGTCTACTTGGTGACCGTGCTAAGCTATAGTGTTGACCAGGGTTGACGCGAGCCGCGTAACCCTGGCCTGTGTTTTACGCGGGCCGCGTGAGAGTCGTATTTCAGCAATATAAATAGCAGGCATCAGTTTTCGTTTTCCGTCGCTCATTCTCAATTCTCAATCTCGAATTCTGAAAGTATTAAGCATAATATTTGGGTATTATACCCCTAATTAGCGAGGTTCTACTCCGTTGTAAGTATTATAACCCCAGTTTCGTAATAGTTACGCTGCCCGATTGATTTAGGGTTCCGTAACAACTGTCGTGGTTCTGCCCGACGTAGTTGTTGGAATGCCGTCCTGGGGAGGGTATCGTTAATATTTTCAAAGGGTTATGATACTAACCAATGTACATTTGTATAAATTATAGATTATATCCAGGAAACCCTTACGAGAAGTCTAAGATAGCAAAGTGAGTTTATCCTCTTTTTGTTAACCTTTTTGGAATGTTTTACAAAACCTTAATTGTTTACAATGTGATTAAGCGGTGATTGAGTCTTTGTAGTTCTTCAATTACTGCCAGTATTATGGGGTTTTGTATACAAAATTTATTACTACTTGCGAGTTGTAAGTCGGGAACGACAGTACATTACCATTGGACAACGAGTTAGCCAATGGGTAATTTGACCATAGCCATATATCCGGTCGAGTGGCAAGTACTGAATGAGTAATTGTGTAGACATAAACAATGTGATCGCTCTCAATACTGTGTTAATTGATAAAATGTTTCTTGATTAAACTGGGATTCACTCACCAGTATTTTCCGCTGACAAAATATTTTTAAAACATGTTTCAGGTAACACAATGTGAAAACCAAGTAGGAAAAAGCCAGCTCGAGAGCACTGACGGCTTGGAAAATAAGTGGCTATAAAAGTTACATAAGAAACGATGTTTTAAATTAAATAAAATAGGGTTTGTCCCTATAAATGTATTGTAATAAGAAACTTGGGTTTTACCCATGAGTTGATTATATCAAATATGGTGGTTTTACTCTGATAAACATTTCCTAACTACGGTCCTGATGTAAATTCTCCTGCAAGATTTAATAGCTGATACCACCACTACTAAGTTCGCGTCCGCCCATTCCCGGGACAGATAAGGGATCGGGGGTTGCGACAGAAGGTGGTATCAGAGCCTAGCCACTGGTCTGAGCCAAAGAGGTGTTCTGCTGACACTTAAAATTTTAAAATTTTATGTTAGGAAATAAATTACTGAAATACGTGCATAACTGTATTTATTGGTTATGTGTTATTTGACTATTTGATAGTTTACAGAATGAGTGATCAAGGACCATCAGATATGAATCGTCAGTGGCTTGATTCACCTAAGAGTGAAGGTACCTCATCACAGCCTGCCCTTACTGGGTATTTTGTTGATCAGGAAGAAGGAGTGTTTGCTTTTAGAGCTCAATCAGAAGAGCCATTCCCTCATAAGAAACGAGGATGGTTCAGTAAGGAAGCTTTTGCTCGTAGGAAGTGAATGCGAAAATTGCAACAGCAAAGAGTACTAGCAGCTGCTAAGCGTAGAACAGATGCCAATACACAGGATATGCTTAATAGAAGCCTAGCTAATTTTCATATCTTAGCTACAACTGCTACTGACCCAAGTCTAGAACAATTAGTAGCCCCACAACCACAAAACCCAGATCAACCTATGGAGATAGAAAACCAGGAAAACCAAGTGGAGATGCATGACTTTAATCCAAAAGAAATTCCTAGGATACCTGCACCAAAACCCCTAGACCCAAATTACGACCCCTGGTGGGACGACAATAGGGACTTTGTGCAACGTTAACCTATCCAGGAATATCCACCCATACAGAACATAGAAGCCTATCCAGGTATGGACCCTTTAGATCCCTATTACCATGATAACTATATTAGGGAGATTTTAGAGGATCCTTACCAATTTCAGGAACTGTCACCCCCATATCAGGAAACCGCACCCTAGATTCCAAACCCAGTCCGAGAACCTGCACCCCCAATGAGTGTAGAAAACGTACAAGAACTTAGGACTTTTGAGGAAGAAATCTTAGAAAGCAGTGAGAGAATGCGTCAGGTGGGAGAGCGTCTCGTATGGAAATACGATGAGCGCAATATGGATTTTTGGATAAATCCATATCCGTGAATGAGATGGTGAAACGATGGTAGTAATAGTAATAAAAATAAAATAAAATATGTGTGTACGGATGCATAGTACTATTAGTGTAATTTTCTTTCTGTTGGTATTGTAATATTTATTTCAGTACTAGTGTGTAATAGACGCATAGTATATGAAAAAAGTATAGTCGCAATGATCGACGTTTTTGGCTAGACTGCGTGTCATGTGATTACCTATATTAAGATATTATTTGTGATATTAATATGGGGTAATTGTTTAAAATTCAGATGGCCGACGAAGAAAATCAAGGAAATCTGAATAATGATAACCAGAGTAACATTAACGTGGTTAATGAAAATCCAAGCATCAATAACAATGGAAACCAAGTGGATAATAGTGCTATCCAACACATAGTAGCATAGGGAATTATAGATGCAATGCCATTTATTCTTCAAACTGTTAAAGATGCTGATAATAAAAGTAAGCATAGCAGTAAGCGACCAGTTGAACCAGAAAATAGCATGAACAATGGACCTGTACTTCAATTGCCTATTCCCAAAAGAAGAAGAACCATGCCTTATGGTTGTTCTTATAAAGAATTCTGGTCTTGTAAACCAATGGAATTCTCGGGCAACGAAGGGGCCATTGCAACCTTACGCTGGATAGAGAAGACTGGGGCAGTCTTAAGGATAAGCAAGTGTGCTGAAGAAGATAGGATATTGTTTGCTTCTAACCTGTTTAAGAATGCAGCACTAGAATGGTGGAACACTATCCTCCAGACAAGTGGAAGTGATCAAACCTACAATATGGAATGGGAAGAATTTAAAAACAAGGTAGAAAGGAAATTCTGCCCACCCAATGAGAAGGAACAGATAGCAAACAAATTTCTAAATCTTAGGATGACTGGTGTGGATAGTAAGGGATATACTAAGATATTCTTTGAATATGCTAGAATAGTGCCGACCCTTGCTTCACCAGAACCAGTGTTAATTTCCCGTTATATTTGGGGATTAATTGGGGAGATAAGACATGTAGTCAAGGCAGCTAGGCCTCAAACTATAGAAGAAGCAGTAGAACTAGCCAATACCTTGACAGATGAATTAGTCCGTACCCGATAAGAGGATCAAAGGAGGAACCTAACCCAGAAATTGACTCAAGAATTTCGTTCTGGAAATTCTAACTGTGGAAGAAATATAGGTTCTACCTCTGCACCCTATTGTAAGCATTGCAAAAGAAAGCATTCAGGAAGATGCTCCATATACTGTAACTTTTGCAAAATATCGGGACACAAAGAAGAAAATTGCAGGAATAAAGCGAACATTCGGATATGTTACAACTGCGGAGAACAAGGTCACATCAAGCCTAATTGTCCGAAATTAGCTCCAGCCACAGACAACAAGAATGCCAAAAATGTTAGAGCATTTGTTCTGACTGCAGAATAAGCCAAAATGATCCCAGATGTCATAGCTGGTACGTTTTTAGTTAATGATATTTTTGCTAAGGTATTATTTGACTCTGGTGCAAACCAAAGTTTTATCAATACTTCGTTTTGCAAAATTCTAAATCAGTCATTAACTAAACTACCACAAGAATGTCTAGTAGAGACAGCCAATGGAGAAACTATTAGGATTTCTAAAATATTGCAAGGAGCAAGTATAGAAATTTTAAATCAGAAATTTATAGCAAATCTATATCCCATGAATCTGGCAGGATTCGATGTTGTTTTAGGAATGGATTGGTTAATAGCCAATAAAGCCAGTATTTTATGTGATCAAAAGTTAATTCAGGTAAATTCACCAAAAGGTAAAACGATCACAATTAAAGGAAATAGGCCATCTAGATCCACAAAATTCATATCTGTGATGAAAACTGCAAGTTCCATAAGAAAAGGTTCCATAGTGTATTTGATTTCTATAATCACTAACACTAAAGGAAAGGATTTAAAAGATATTCCAGTAGTATCTCAGTTTTCAGATGTCTTTCCAGAAGAATTGCCAGGGCAACCTCCGGATAGAGAAGTTGAATTCAGAATTCATTTGCTACCAGGAACAGCACCAATTGCCAAAGCACCTTACCGTTTGGCACCTGCAGAAATGCAAGAATTAAAGAAACAATTAGATGAATTATTAGAAAAAGGATTCATACAACCATGTTCATCGCCATGGGGAACGCCGATATTGTTTGTTAAAAAGAAGGACGGATCAATGCGTATGTGTATTGATTACCGTGAATTAAACAAAGTCACGATTAAGAATCGATACCCATTACCGAGAATCGATGATCTGCTTGATCAACTACAAGGAGCTCGATTTTTCTCTAAAATCAATTTAAGGTCAGGATATCATCAATTAAAGGTACAGGAAGAGGACATTCCTAAAACCGCTTTTAGAACAAGGTATGGCCATTATGAATTTACTGTCATGCCATTTGGTTTAACCAATGCCCCAGCTGCATTTATGGACATGATGAACCGAATATGTAAGCCATATTTGGATAAATTCATAATTGTATTTATAGATGATATTCTAATTTACTCTAAGAGTAAAGAGGATCATGCAAGACATTTGCACGCACTTTTAAGTTTATTAAGAAAGGAAAAGCTTTATGCTAAATTTTCAAAGTGCGAATTTTGGTTAGAACAGGTACAATTCCTTGGACACCTAGTCAATCATGAAGGAATTCATGTGGATCCAACAAAAATTGAAGCAATTACTAAATGGAAAACCCCTGAATCACCAACCGAGGTTAGAAGTTTCTTAGGATTGGCCGGTTATTATAGAAGATTTATTCAAGATTTCTCTAGAATAGCCATTCTCTTAACTAAGCTAACCTGTAAATCTGTTAAGTTTGAGTGGGGATTAAAACAAGAAGAAGCCTTTAGAATTCTTAAGCAAAGATTGACCCATACACCTATATTAGCGTTACCAGAAGGAAATGAAGATTTTGTTGTTTATTGTGATGCTTCTAAATTAGGTTATGGATGTGTATTGATGCAACGACAAAAGGTTATAGCTTACGCATCTAGACAGCTTAAGAATCATGAAGAGAATTATTCAACCCATGATTTGGAATTAGGAGCTATAATTTTTGCTCTTAAGATTTGGAGACATTTCCTTTATGGAAGTAAGTTTACTATATTCACCGATCATAAGAGTCTAAGGTATGTTTTCAAGCAAAAAGAGTTGAATATGAGGCAAAGACGCTGGATGGAATTTCTTAGTGACTATGATTGTGATATCCAGTATCATGAAGGACAAGCAAATGTAGTAGCAAATGCTTTAAGTCGAAAGTATCATGAAAAGCCAAAAAGGGTACGTTCTCTTAAATTAAATCTGCAAGTAGATTTAAATGATCAGATAAGAGAAGCACAAGAATCAGTAATCAAGGATGATTCTGAAAAATTAAAAGGTATGCTAAAAGAATTAAAACAAGGAACAGATGGAATTTGGAGATTCCATGAAAACAGAATGTGGATACCTAAATTAGGAAACCTACGTCATCGTATATTAGAAGAAGCCCATAAGTCTAAGTATACGATGCATCCAGGAAGTGATAAAATGTACCAGGATTTAAGGAAAAATTTCTGGTGGATAGGAATGAAGAAAGACATAGCAGCTTATGTTTCTAAATGTTTAACTTGTTCACAAGTTAAAGCTGAACATCAGAAACCCTCAAGTTTGTTACAGCAATTAGAAATGCCAGTTTGGAAATGGGAATTAATAACAATGGATTTTGTTACTAAATTACCCAAAACTAGGAAAGGAAATAATACAATCTGGGTGATTGTAGATAGGCTAACCAAGTCAGCTCATTTTCTACCAATGAAGGAAACAATTAGTATGGAACAATTATTTAAATTATATGTAAATGAAATTGTTTCTTTACATGGTATTCCTTTATCAATTGTTTCTGATAGAGATAGCTGCTTTACATCTCATTTTTGGTCAAGTTTCCAAAAGGCAATGGGAACCAAGTTAAAATTGAGCACAACTTATCACCCTCAAACGGATGGACAAAGTGAAATGACAATTCAAACAATGGAGGACATGCTTAGAGCTTGTGTAATCGATTTCGGAGGTAATTGGGACGATCATTTACCTTTATAGAATTTTCTTATAATAATAGTTATCACACAAGTATCAATGCTGCACCATTCGAAGCACTTTATGGAAGAAAGTGTCGAACCCCAGTCTGTTGGGCAGAAAATGGGAAAAGCAACTATCTGGACCTGAGATAGTGCAAGAAACAACTGACAAGATTATTCAAGTCAAGGAACGACTGAAAACAGCACGTGATCGACAAAAGAGTTATGCCAATAACCGACGCAAGCCTTTGGAGTTTCAAGTAGGAGATAAAGTATTATTGAAAGTCTCTCATTGGAAAGGAGTAGTAAGATTCATCAAAAGAGGAAAGTTAAGTCCCAGGTATATTGGACCTTTTGAGATTATTAGAAGAATATGACCTGTAGCCTATCAGCTACAACTGCCAGAAGAGATGGCAGGAATACATGACGTGTTTCATGTATCTAATCGCAAGAAATGTTTAGCTGATGAATCACTGATAGTGCCTCTTAAGGATATAGAGGTAAATGAACAACTCAAGTTTGTAGAAAGACCTCTACAGATTGAAGACAGGAAAATCAAGAATCTTAAGCATAAAAGACTAGTTCTAGTCAAAGTGAAGTGGGACTCCAAAAGAGGACCAGAATACACATGGGTGCTTGAATCTGAAATGAAAAAGAAATACTCGCATTTGTTCCAGTAGATCTCGAGGACGAGTTCTAAACCAAGGTGGGGAGAATGTAACAACCCTCGTTAAAACCAACACCCTCATAATATTTCCGACACCCTATTATATATTAAAATACCCTTATATGTCTTATATTACACCCCGTATGTGAAAACCGAGCCCGAAATATGTTAGAGTTTATAAAATAAATGAAAAACATGAAACATTGAATTGAGGCGGGCCGCGTAGACCCACCCCAACCTTTCACGCGGGCGGTATCATGGTCTAAACCTGATATCGTTGAATCCTTTAGTTCAAGCGGGCCGCGTAAGAGTTCTAGATAGTTAACGCGGGCCGCGAGAGATCATGAAACGCGGAGACATCTGGTGCTGACACGTGTCGACATCGTGTCGGGTCTACTTGGTGACCGGGCTAAGCTATAGTGTTGACCAGGGTTGACGCGGGCCGCGTAACCCTGGCCTGTGTTTTACGCGGGCCGCGTGAGAGTCGTATTTCAGCAATATAAATAGCAGGCGTCAGTTTTCGTTTTCCGTCGCTCATTCTCAATTCTCAATCTCGAATTCTGAAAGTATTAAGCATAATATTTGGGTATTATACCCCTAATTAGCGAGGTTCTGCTCCGTTGTAAGTATTATAACCCCAGTTTCGTAATAGTTACGCTGCCCGATTGATTTAGGGTTCCGTAACAACTGTCGTGGTTCTGCCCGACGTAGTTGTTGGAATGCCGTCCTGGGGAGGGTATCGTTAATATTTTCAAAGGGTTATGATACTAACCAATGTACATTTGTATAAATTATAGATTATATCCAGGAAACCCTTACGAGAAGTCTAAGATAGCAAAGTGAGTTTATCCTCTTTTTGTTAACCTTTTTGGAATGTTTTACAAAACCTTAATTGTTTACAATGTGATTAAGCGGTGATTGAGTCTTTGTAGTTCTTCAATTACTGCCAGTATTATGGGGTTTTGTATACAAAATTTATTACTACTTGCGAGTTGTAAGTCGGGAACGACAGTACATTACCATTGGACAACGAGTTAGCCAATGGGTAATTTGACCATAGCCATAGATCCGGTAGAGTGGCAAGTACTGAATGAGTAATTGTGTAGACATAAACTATGTGATCGCTCTCAATACTGTGTTAATTGAAAAAATGTTTCTTGATTAAACTGGGATTCACTCACCAATATTTTCCGCTGACAAAATATTTTTAAAACATGTTTCAGGTAACACAATGTGAAAGCCAACTGGGAAAAAGCCAGCTCGAGAGCACTGACGGCTTGGAAAATAAGTGGCTATAAAAGTTACGTAAGAAACGATGTTTTAAATTAAATAAAATAGGGTTTGTCCCTATAAATGTATTGTAATAAGAAACTTGGGTTTTACCCATGAGTTGATTAATATCAAATATGCTGGTTTTACTCTGATAAACATTTCCTAACTACGGTCCTGATGTAAATTCCGCTGCAAGATTTAATAGCTGATACCACCACTAATGAGTTCGCGTCCGCCCGTTCCCGGGACAGATAAGGGATCGGGGGTTGCGACAAGATGATCCGGGGGCCATGTGGTGTTATATAACCCCCCACTACGCATGGCATTACGGCCAACAATCTCCCTCTTACTAGTTGATACCATTTTAGAATTTCTTTCTAGTTGTTTCATTTATATTGCTTGTTGCCTTTTTTCCCTTTTCAATTTGTTGATGCCATTTTCAAATTTCTTTCTTGTTGTTTCAGTTTTTTCATTTTTTTATTGTATCTTCTTTGAAAGCCTTTCGTTGATCATTATTCATAGTAAAGTCTCCAATATACTTGTATCCACAATATTATTCTTCGTTTGACGTAACGTGAAATTTTCTAATGGCTTATTAAGCTTGAATATTGGCATAGGTTCTCAAGTTATATTAGCGATGGGAGGTTATATCATGTATGGTCAGAGTTAGTACTTGATTTTCCTTCTGGTTGATAATTTCTTTTTGTTACCTCCATTATAAAGATTGAATCCTTCTAATCTATTGTGTGAATTTGGTTTCTAAAATCTCATTGTGACTTCAATAGTATGTGCTGAAAGTAGACGGATGCTTCTTGGGGTTTTCTCCAATTTTACCTTTAGTCCTCACTTTTCTAAAATTATGTGTGTATTCCATGTGTTTTGCAATTTGTTACCACTGGTGCTCCCTTGCATGGATCATGTAAAATGATAAAATTACCATTTTCTTAAAAAATGTGAGACCCATTTAATATTAAAAAGATATATTAGAACGCAAATGTTATTTAGGCATGTGGGACACGGCCATCTTCATCAGCATATCTGCCAGAAGATGGTATGCCCTCAATATTGGTTTGATTTCCTGTCCCATTCTATTCACATCGTAACACACATAGATACATATAATCGTCAATTATGCATGTGATTGAGGCCATAAATAAGGAAATGGTCCTATACACATTTGACTAATATTTTGTATTCTAATATACCCCATCTGTCTAAGCTGGAGGATCACGTCTGCATTGACTGGCTTGGAAGTCTTCAAACAAGGCACAAGGCCATCCCTTTGTGAAAATATTAACAAATTGATATGGAGAGAGAACATGTAAGTCTTGAATCTGACACGTTGTACGTGTTCCCGAACGAAATGGATGTAAATCCGGATATGTTTGGTGCGTTGGTGTTGGACTGGGTTACCTAAAAGGTAAATTGCACTAACTTTGTCATAATAGACCATGGAGGCTCGAGACAATGGGCAGCCTAATTCGAGTAGAAGGTTTCGAATCCAACATATTTCAGCAACAACGTTTGCGACGTCATGATATTCTGCTCTGGCACTCGAGCGAGAGATGATTAAATGTCTTTTGGATGGCCATGAGATGATATAACACTGTATCCTGAGGTGGACAGCCGTGTAGGAGATTAAAGTAGAAATAGATCCACGACATACGTATAAAACTTTGGTCAAGGTGCCTTTGATGTACCAAAGAATTCGACAGAGCGCATTCATATGATCATTGAACGGAGCATGCATGTGCAAGCAACTATGTTGCCTGGCATAGGATATGTCGGGACTTGTGAACGTCAATTACTGAAGGACACCCGCAAGTCAACGATACATGGTTGGATCATCTAGTAGGTCGCTGGCGTTTGCACTTAGTTTGCCAGCGGTGTCAAACCGGGTTACAGAGTGCCATCTTTGCACGTCGGATGTCCAAAGCATATGTCGTCTGGGAAAGAAAGATGACATTTGGATCCCGAGAGATAGTCATAGGCCCATAAAATAGCTCAAGGTTAAAGATCTTTCATTGCAAACTCACCTGAAAGTCGTGTCAAGATGTGTTGTTTCAATATCGCCGACGAAGTAGTGAGGATGATGTCATCTATGTAAAAGAGGAAATATGTGGTTTTCATGTGGGTGTGTATAAACGAATAGTGAGTGATCACACGAGCTTTGACGAAAACTCAAGGTTGTCACATAATCTGTAAATCGTTGATACCAGGCCCGTGGGGCTTGTTTTAAACCGATTTCTTCAGATGACACACATGATGTGGTAAATGAGGATGACGAAAACCCATTGGTTGATGTATGAAAACTATTTTTGATAGATTCTCTTGAAGAAATGCATTTTTGACATCCAGTTGACTGATATCCCAATCATGAAAGAAAGCAATGTTTAGGACCATACGAATAGTTACCGGTTTCACGGTCAGGTTAAACGTCTCATCACAATCGACTCCCACCTGTTGAGACCTGCCATCACACACTAATCGTGGGAGGATATTGGTCACCTGTTGAAACCTACCATCACAAACTAGAAAATTTTAGCGGGTGCCCACTTGAGAGACAATATACGCTACCCGTGAACAAACAACGGTACCACATATGTAATAAATGAAAGTCAATGACCAAATCTATAATATAATCATTCCATTAATTAATGGGACCGCCTGCCTATTTTTTTTTTTTTTTTTGAAATGTGAACTTTATTAAAAAAAACAACAGAGACCGAACCCAACAAGGCCGACTCAACACCACTACTTATAACATATACAAGGGAAATTTACACCACTCTTCCCACAAAGTACTTTTATACATCGATCTATTCCTAAACCAAAGAAAGCCTAACGATTTAATCTCCCCCGTAATGTCTTCGCTTCTCCCTAACCCGTTAGAGAAAATCATCTCATTCCTCGCCTTCCAGATACACCAACACGCAATCATGATCAACCCTTTTACCACCGTTTTTCCTTCTTCCCAAGGTTGCAATTGTCTTGAAATTCAGCCACATCTTTAAACTCAAAAGCAAACAAGGAGGGAAGAGTAACCCAAGAGCAAAAAATTGCCAAACCTTATGTGCCAAAAAGCACCCCGTAAAAATGTGGTCAGTTGATTCCTCTGCTTCCCCGCAAAAGCAACAGCTCAAATCCGCGATATGGATGTTTCTCTTGGCCAGCTCCGACTTGGTTGGGATTATATTCTGCAGGACTCTCCAAAAAAAGATTTTACACTTAGCCGGAACCCATGAAACCCACTCCATAATATAATCGATCACCGGAGCCTTCTCTTTGACCAGCATCATCCTCAGAGACGCTGTAGAAAACGTGCCCACTGTGTCACCTTGCCAGCGCCATTTATCCGGCTTGTTCGATAAGCGGACCACTTCCAGCATGTCGGACAACTCCTGAAGCTCGGACCGCTCCCTTTCAGAAGACGGTTGATGCACCCACGTCCAGGAAACCTCCATGCCACCCTCCGAACTAAACAACCTTTCTGATATCCTGCATCATTTGTCTCTTTCCAAAGCAAAAAGCCTAGGCCATAAACTCATAAGCGGCCCATCCCCAATCCAATAATCTGTCCAAAATTTGATGTTGTTCCCGTTTCCTGGCAGCCCTTTAATGAGAGAATTAATCTTTTAACCGCAAATAACTGTTTTATCTTCCAATTTAATGATACTTTTCCAAACACCATGGATAGCTGGATTAAAAGGTAATGCTGCCCAACGCCTACCCAACCCGTGAATCGCTCCAATCACAGACTTCCACAAACTCTCGGTTTCGGTCTTAAACCTCCAAACCCATTTGGCCAAGAGAGAAACATTGATGTTTTTAAGCCTACTCAGACCCAATTCTCCAAGTTTTTTCGGTAAAGCCACCCGGTCCCAAGCCACCCAGTGCATCTTTTTGGTCTCTTCGTTCTCAGCCCATAAAAACCTTTTCATCAAAGACTCCAACTTTTCCAGAATTTTTACAGGAGCCTTGAACAATGAAAAATAATAAATCAGAATGCTTTCTAACACAGCTTTGATGAGGGTCACCCTGCCACCGATAGATAAAGTATGCGCTTTCCACGAACTAAGTCTCCTCTGAAACAAATTAACCACCAGGTACCAATTATTTATCCTGTTCATGTTAGCGCCTACCGATATACCAATGTAAGTAAAAGGCACAATCCCAGTTTGACATCCCAATAAACTAGACATACTTGCAACTTCTCCTTCGCTGACCCCAATCCCGAAAAGACTTGACTTATTAAAGTTGATTTTTAACCCCGAACAAATGTGGAAAATCCTCAAAATTCTGGCCACAGTTTTTATGTTCTCTTCGCTCAATTCCACTGAAATGAGAGTGTCATCAGCAAAAAGAAAATGCGACAAATTTGGACCATCGTTATTCCTTAGGGGTTTTAATCCCTTTGAAAACCCCCATATTGCAAGCATTAGACCACCTGCCTATTTAACTCAATATTTTATCATTGAACTTAAGGGCATTTGTTCTTTTAGGGTCCTATGTATAAAGAGGTCTCGTTATCAGCGGTAATGTGTGGACCGTTTCTACTTGATTCATGATGATTACTTGTCTTCTACTCGTGATGATTGTTTTCTACTATATTATCATGTTTGTGGTTTAAAAAAGTCTAATCATTATTATTATTATTATTATTATTATTATTATTATTATTATTATTATTATTATTATTATTATTATTATTATTATTATTATTATTATTATTATTATTATAATAACTAGATGTGAGCCCTTCCGCAAAATTTCTAATCATGTATGGTTGGCGTTAATACTTTATTTTCCTTCTGGTTGATAATATTTTTTTTTGTTGCCTCCACTATAAAGATTGAATCCTTCTAATCTATTATGTGAATTTGGGTTCTAAATCTAACCGTGGATTCAATACTAAGCGCTTAAAGTACAAGATGGTTCATGAGGTTTTCCCCAATTTCTCATTTAGTCATCACTTTTCTAAAATTAAATACGTGTTTCATGTGGTTTACAATTTGGTAATGCTAGTGATTCCTGGCGTGGACGGGTATTTGTTTTTCTAGTAAAGTCCATATAAATGATAAAATTATCATTTTCTTTAAAAAATTTGAGATCCATTTAATATTTAAACCATATAGGAGAACCAGTATGCTATTTAGGTTTGTGGGACCCATCCATCTTCATCAACCTATCCAACACCATCCTTCGGACCAGTTCTCCGGAGCTTCGTAAAACCACCCCCCCATCATGACAAGCTATAGATGAGAGATGGAAACGAGTGTGGTTTTATGGAGATTGTGGCTGGAAAAACAAGATTCTACACCGTGTGTTCGGGAAGATAGATTAGGGATTGTGGAGGACATGGATCTTACCGTTAAAAAACACAATGACGCAAATAAAAAAAGATGCAATGATCTAAACAAAAATTCTAAAATATACAAAATAAAGATCTAAAAGTGAAAACCTAAAATCTAAAATCGTAGAGTTCCAAATCCATTTGATACCTTCCTACGATTACCTTGCAAAAGTTTTGGATCCCACCCGATCGGTCCCTTCAATTCACTATCCAAATTCTAAGATGTTTTGAATTATTGCAATTAACTATACCAATCATTCAAGCTAAAAATCGGTTATAAACTAGTGAAATTCTTGGTGCGATGCGACGGGAATTCCGTAAAAGATACCAACATAAACATGCAAGTTATAAAATTACATCACGGTATGGTGCCAAATTGTATTGTAACAAAAAACCCATAGAAAAAATCAACTGATAACAAAACCGATCGAAAAAAAGATAATGATCTAAAGTGATATATATTATCTATGACTTTGAAACTAATAAAGCATTAAAATTGAACTTAAAATACCCGATTCTCTTTCTGAAAATACAAAATCCATCATAACAAACAACTAAGACAATCTTTACTCACTTGTGAGATTTACAAGGAGTTAAGGTTTATTAATTAGTTCGACAAAATGGAATCAGAGCCTAGTGCACTTATATAAAACACAAAAATACAACTTTTTTTCTAATGGATAATCTCCAACTCGTAATTGGACACCACTAATCATCCATCTCCAAGCATCTTCACAACCTCACTCATGGTTGGCCGAGCGTCTTTATCTTCCTCAACACATTTTAGTGCCACTTTCAGAAGATTATTCATCTCATCTTTTTCATACTCACCAATTATCATAGGATTCAGTATCTCTATAAATTGTGCCTCTGTCAAACTTTCGCTTGCCACATGGACCTTCTCTCTTATCCAACCTAAGAGTCTCTTTTGTTCCAAATCATCACGTGATTGCTCATATGTGGGACCTCGTCCTGTTATCATCTCTAGCACCACCATCCCATAGCTGTAAACATCCACTTTTGAAGTAATTGGAAGATTAAACACCCACTCTGGAGCCATATACCCTCTAGTCCCTCTTATCCTTGAAAAGAGAGAATTTCCTGTTACACCTTGATGGAATAGCTTGGATAAACCAAAATCAGCCACCTTTGGGTTATAATCACCATCCAACAATATATTTTGTGGTTTAACATCGCAATGCAAAACCCATTCCAAGCATTCTTCATGTAGGTAAGCGAGGCCTTTCGCAATGCCAGAAGCAATTTCAAACACATTCTTCCACTCAAGCTGGTTGCCACCTAACTTCCCTGCTAATGAGCCATTCTCCATGTACTCATACACCAAGATCCTATGCTTTCCCTCAGCACAATAACCATATGTTTCTATCAAGTTCCTATGATTTATCCTTCCAATTGTGCTCATCTCTGCTAGAAATTCAGCTTCTCCTTGGGTAGCATCATGGAGTCGTTTAATTGCTACCACTCGATTGTCTGGAAGTATGCCTTTGTACACAATACTGCCACCGCCTCTTCCGATCTCTTCTCTAAATTTATGTGACGCCTTCACTATCTCAGCGTATGTAAACCTTTCGAATCCGGTAGCAATTGCTAGGTAGGCCGTTTGGGTTGTTGTACCTGATGGTTCTTTGGTGATGCAATAAATTAATACAAAGGATGCAACTTCAATTGCACCAAGGATGATGCTGAACCACAAAATGAACTTGATGGACCCATTTGAATTCTTTTTCTGGTATGTTCGTTCTAGCTTAATTATAGAACTAGAGCATTCCAAGCTAGACTTGTTTGCAACATACTGATTGTACGATAAGACATCATTTTTTGGTAGCTTAAGAAAAGTGGTGAAAGAAGGTCCCTTGTAGTAGCCACTGAATAACAAAGTCTTGACATTACATGTAAAGACGGCCAACTTTTCATCAAAGGCGAACTGGAAAGCTTTACAGTTGGAGTCATTCAAGCAGTAGTTCGTGCATTCTTTGAGAGTGGACTTTCTATTATAAATAGAATCAAATCCAACAAACTCTACATGAGGGAGCTTTATGAATCCAAAGTTTTCACGATGCTGGGAAAGATCAAATGTCGGTTCACACCCAAAAGACAAATCCGAGTGGTTCTTGCTCCTGTATCCATGCATACAAGTGCATATCCTTCCTGATTCCAAGCTGTGAGTACAAAGGCTGTTTGGACCGCATATCCCATATAAACATGGTGCTGAAAATGTTTGCCAGGTAACACTCCAGATTCCTTGGTTAAGCGAGTAAACTCTAACATTACCATCAACATCAAGTGTTATTCTTCTTTGGAGGGCATCACCGTAGTCCGTGGTAGTAAAGGTAAGATTGTCTGAAGATAGGAAACGCCCTTTGGAATCAAGAAAAGCAAATTTACTATTGTTGTTATTATTCCTTCCTGCTTCCCATGTTCTTAAAGTCGGTGGAGGCCAATAAATGTTTGTAACGTTAACTTCATTCCTGCTGTAAAGAAGGCGGATTACATTGCCACTGTCAAAATACAGTTTGTAGAAGCCAGAAGACAAATTTGTCGAACTTCTCGAAGATATGAGTTCTGTATCTTTGGTGAAAGGTTGATTGGGAAGGAGAGTGTGGGTTGGAAAATTGAAGCTTTGCCAAAGAAATGATTTTGTTTCTAACGGAGTAAGAACAAGGTTACCCGAGTCAAGAAGTTGTAGTTGCAAAGGCGAACTAGATTGAGTATCGGTCGTCCAAATTCTTTGGCCACCAGCATCGGTTAAGACAAGGTTACCATTTTTCAACAAGGAAAACCTGGAGTGTTTTCCGTTGACAGGCCAATCTCGGTTTGCCATCCAAACCAATGTGTGATTTCCATCCAACATGGGCTCTGAGAACCATATTGCAAATAAATAAGCATTTTGGCCAATTTCGTGAAATCCGGCTGTGAAAAGGCCATTTGGTGAAACCAAATGATGCTTCTTTTCAACCAAAAGTGATGAACCTTGGGTTAAAACACTTAGTGAAGAAGAAGAAGAAGAAGAAGAAGAAGAAGAAGAAGAAGAAGAAGAAGAAGAAGAAGAAGAAGAAGAAGAAGAAGAAGAAGAAGAAACAGGAGCAACTTGTTGTGAGTAATAGAGGATTATTAAAGGTAAGAGAAATAGGAAGGGCAAATGCATGATGTACAGTGAATGAATAAGCATCTACTTTGTGTGTATATATTATATATCTTAGTGGAATTGGTCCAACATATGGGCTCAGAGCAACTTGTAGTATAATGTGAATGAAAAGCAACTTGGAGTTCTTTTTACTAGTGATGTGTGCCATAAAGTAATAAGTTTGTATTTGTACGTATATGGAAAAAACAAAGTGAGTCTCAACTTGTCTTCTAAATAATTGAAGAAAATTACAAGTTGGTATATATTAATACACACCCACCTTCCCGATGTTTGTTCTTTTTCTCCCAATCAACTAAACAAGTCAAAATAAGTCTGCTTAAAATTTACACAGAAGTCTAACGACCTATGTTCAAACCATAGTTATCTAAATCGCTAGGGTAGCCACGATCCACGTATTGGATCGTGGTGTACCCAATCGGAAATCGTAAGCGTACCGGAACGCCATGGTCCGGCGAACCGAGTTGCTTCGGTACGGTGTTCCTGATTGCGGAGGTACGACGATCCAAACTGATCCGGTTCAGCGAACCAAATTATAGACAAGGTGGACGTTCCAAATCGATTGGGTACAACGATCCTTAGCTGAATTCAAACGTCAATCTTGTTTTCAGCCAGAAACCAGTAAGAAGGGGAAGAAGAAGAAGAAACGAAGGGGAAGAAGAAGAAACAGCGGCTGTGTATGTTTTAGGTTTTTAGGGTTTAAATAAGTTTAGTTATTACAACATTTAACCCCTCTATTTTTACTAGTTTACATTTAAACCCTAAAACTTATAGTTTTTTTACATAAAAAGTGTGAAAGTAGTTTGTGTATTTAAACATTTAACCCTCTCTATCCTTACTAGTTTACATTTGGTCCTTAAACTAATAAATTTATACATAAAAAGTATAAATTAAGATTATAAATATATAACATTTAACCAAATTGCATCAGTTTCTACGCCTATTCAATATCAATTTTTATGTTCAACCTTCAATGTTTATGTTTGGTGATTTGAATTTTGGAATTTGATAATTTATGTTTTAATTTGTGTACACTGAACCGGACTCCATGGTACACCGTACCGGTTCGTACCGAAATGAACCTACCCCCCTTCGTACCGAAAACGTCACCTCTAGCGAATCGCGTACCCGAACAATGTACCCGTACCGGAGCGAACCGCGAATTAGGTAACTATGGTTCAAACCAACTCTCCTAATTTTGTACAAGAAACTGCACAAATACAAAAATATGACTACTGTCCATGTTAGTGTAGTCGAGCCTTGCAATGAGTGTACGTCCAGTGGCCACTCAATTTCATAGTTATAAAAGAAGAAAAAAACTAAGCACTGGTATACTTGTTGTAAAAGGGGGAGAATAAAACTAGGGGTGAGCAAAAAAACCGAAATAACCGAACCGTAACCGAATAACCGAAATAACCGAACCGAAACAAAAACCGACGGTTCGGTTTTCGGATTTTTAATAACCGAAAATTTCGGTTCGGTTTTCGGATAAACTTTTTCAATAACCGAAAAAAACCGAACCGAACCGATAAGTTACAATCCATATATTTTTATGTTTAAGTTTAAATTGTTTAAGTGTTTAACCCAATGCTAGTAGAAAATGTTAATTTTATTCTTGAATGTTAAGTGTTTATAATAAAAACATTGTAACTGAAATGATTTATTATTACCTATAAGTATAACAAAATTTAATAAAAACTTTGAAGAAACATAAAAAAAGATTAGAAAGTTAGGTTTATGTAAACAATATTAATTAAAGAGGTTAACTATAATAATTTAAATGTAAACATATAAAAAGATTGTTATAATATAAATTATACTTTTTATTTTTTGAATCTTACATAATTTTGTTCCAAAAACCGAAATAACCGAAAAACCGAACCGACGTAAAAACCGAAAAACCGAAACCGAAAAAAACCGAAACCGAATGGTTTTTAAAACCCAAAAACCGACATTTCGGTTTCGGTTTTGATTTTACCCAAAAACCGAACCAAACCGTGCACACCCCTAAATAAAACTATAAAACGTAGACGAGACAAGTAAATTAACATTCTGTATTTCTTCCAAACGAAATACAACAAATCTTTCATGCAATATTTCATATTTATTTAAATAATTTAGTTTTTAAGTTTCAAATAAAGTTTATTTATATATTTGTTTATTGTAGTTGTTGCAAAAGTATTAATCTGTTCCGTTATTTTTTTTTATTATTATAAAAGGTAGTATATTAAGACATGTTGCTCAGGGTTAGGGCTGACATATCGTGTATACCCGTACACGATAA
Organism: Helianthus tuberosus; assembly: GCA_030545235.1. Classification (NCBI taxonomy): domain Eukaryota; kingdom Viridiplantae; phylum Streptophyta; class Magnoliopsida; order Asterales; family Asteraceae; genus Helianthus; species Helianthus tuberosus. Next base: position 113,839 of record JARYGA010060916.1, read on the forward strand.
GACACGACACGATAAGACATGATATACGAAATCCCATACACGAACACGACACGACTACTTATCGTGTCCTTTTTTCAAACACGAACACGACACGATATACACGAAAAGTACCTGTTAACACGACTGTTCGACAGTTATACATGAAAATTACCTGTTAATACCTGTTAACACGAACAAAAACACGAACATGACATGCTATCTGAGAGTTACAGAGGGAGTTTAAGGTTTTATTTTATTTTATTTTATTTGAATGAGGAATGAAAATAGAAAGGAATTAAGGAACCCACACACACATGGCTGATGAGTTTTATTTAATTTAATTTCTTATCGTATACTAACGGGTATTAACAGGTAATCTCGTGTCTACATGTTGGGTACACGATACATGTTAAGGCCATACACGATACTTAACTTCGTGTAGGTTCGTGTCGTGTATTTGTGTAAAATGGTCAGCCCTACTCAGGGTATTGAGTTCAAAAATAATAAAGATACATCATTGACCTGAAGTCGTTTTTGGTGTTCTAAAAAAGGTTAATTTGCACGGTAACCCCGACCGCGGAGGGGATCTCCCCTCCCAGTTCACTACCCGACAAAGATCCCTGGCAGAAAATATCCTCTGGTCATACTCGAGTGGGATCGAACCCTAGACCTCTCCAAATGAGGGTCCCCGAGAGACTTTAGCAAGGATGTCGGTGGCCACTTGAGCTAGCCCATGGTGTTCTAGGGTGTCATATAAAATAGAAGTTTTTCGTTATCAATGGTAACGTATAGACCATTACTATATTCGGGATGTTAATTTATTGTCTTTTATCTTCATAAAAGTACAAGCTTTTTAAATTAGTGGCAATATGCATGATCGTTCCTTGTCTTTTTTTTTTTTTTTTTTAACGGTCAACCGAATTAATCACGAGCATTCTTGGGACACTCACTGGACAAACAGAGTACTCCGAGAGTAACTAGAGTCCATCACCAATTCCGGGGAAAACCTGGTAACCCACTCGCCCGTAGGCACGACGGTGAAATTACTCGTAAACCTGTTTGGCTCAAGGATTCAACCCAGGTTTCCCTGGGTCTCCTATCGTTGCCAACAAGTGCCTCACTCTGCACGAAGTAAGAGTTGAACTTGCATCTCTCAAAAGAAATGCAAGTCTTCCACCACTTGATCTAGAGATCATTGGCATCGTTCCTTGTCGTTAAAACATAGACTTGGTGTTCCTTCTGACCCAGTTTCGACTCCCACTCTCCCCGTTATTTTCTGCGGCATCTAGGTGAAGGGCGAATACGGGTGGCGTCGGTTCGTCTTGGATGGGAGGCGAGGTTTTACTGATTATTCCACTGTCGTGCATTCGGGGGGTGAAGATCGGGTTTCCGCGCATCTGGTAGAGCCAAGGGCCTAGCGGCGGTCGAGGTTTTACTGATTATTCCACTGTCGTTCCTTACCGTTCAAAAAAAAGGTTATTGGATTTTATCACTCCTAACTATTGGGTATTGACCGCTGTCACTCCCAACTATCACTTTGACTCCCACCACTCACAACTTAACACTTTGTGTGTTGTGTCACTCCGGTTGAGTGGATTTTGGCTCCCATTTTGCTTTTAGGAGCAGATTCACCTGCAGTCATTAGTAATTCACAAAGTGTTAGCCTAATATCACCAAAAACACAAGTCAAACACTAAGAAATGTTCACTTGTGGAGTGACACAACACACAAAGTGTTAAGTTGGGAGTGGTGGGAGTTAAAGTGATAGTTGAAAGTGGTAGCGGCCAATATCCAATAGTTGAGAGTAATAAAATCCAATAACCAAAAAATACAGCAACGCATAGACTACCCATCTGTTTCGATCGCTGACCCATTTATGTTTTTCTAGCTAAGCCTTATTTTTTACTTTTTTATATATCTGAGGGGATTTTGGTCACTTCAATGCACTTCACTAGACATATTTAACCGACATTCACTCCATAGAGTATACTGTGAACAAACAACGGGACCAAAGATGTAATAAATGAAAACCATTGGGACCATCAGCATTAAATCAAGATTTTGTCATTGACTAAACAGCTTTTGTTCTTCTAGGGTCCCATCCCATGTACAAAAAAAGGTTTCATTATTAGTGGTAACGACATCCGTAGTCATAAATATGTGATACGTATCGTGCCACGTCACACAGGGGCTTTATAGGGCATTATGTCATTAGAGCCCGTAGTCATAAAGCCTCTACCTCATCATTACTCAATTAATTAATTTTTAATTTTTTAATTAATTTCTAACTTTTTAAAATTAAAAACCATTCCATTAAATAAAAAAACATTACAATAAAATAAAAAAGACATTAAAATAAATATAAAAAAAAAACATTACACTAAAAAAACAATACATTTATTCTTCTTCTTCATCGTCGTTCTCTCCTTCTTCCTCTTTCGTTTTCTCCGGCATCCAAACCTACGTCTTCAAAGTTCCCGGCTTCGAATTCCTCAATTTCTTCTTCCTCGGAATCTTCTTCGTTGTCACCATCGTGTCGAATTGGGCGAATCTCCCAAGCATGCTCGACCAAATCCACCTTTAACGCATTATGTATATCCTTAGATCGCAAGAGTTGAGCATTTACGAGTCTTTCTTCCATTGTTGTTTGGTTCCTTCAACTACATCTTCCGGAATATAGGTTTGGCATATTGTTTTTCCATCATCCTCTATGATCATATTATGCATAATGATGCAAGCATACATGGTCATTCGTATTCTATCCTTATGCCACATACGACAAGGATTTCTGATAAAATGTCATCGTTGTTGTAGAACCCCCAAACACCTCTCGATGTCCTTTCTCGAAGACTCTTGTACTTTTTTAAAATACTATCTTTTCTCATAGAATGTTTCAGAAAACATTTTAACAATAATCGAATACTCCGGGTATATACCATAGCCCAGATAGTAGCCATGCTCGTAGTCGTTCCTGTTTGCATGAAAATCGGCCTTTGACATCGTTCCAGAAATGTAGCTCTCTAATAATGGTGAAGCCTCTAAGGTATTAATGTCCTTCATACACCCGGCTACACCAAAGAAAGCCGACCAAATCCAAAGGTCGTATGACGCAACCGCTTGTAAAACCAAAGTTGGCCCTTTCTGGTCACACCGTGTATGTTGACCTCGCCATGCGATTGGACAATTATACCAACGCCATTGACGACAATCCAAGCTACCAATCATGCCGGGTATTCCATGCTTTACTAGATGCACCTCGTATATTTGTAGAAGGTCGTTCCAAGTGGGATTTCTAAAATAACGTTTTCCATATAACTGGCATATACCTAAAATTTAATTTAATATACAAAAGTTTTACTAGTGATGTACTTAAAAATAAAAGTAAATAGATAAAAGTGATTAAAAAAAATACCATAGCAAAAGTGTTCCACGCAATCTCGTGTTGTTTTCTCCCCCATCTTCAAGTACTCATCGTTGATGTCATATGTGTTTCCGTAGGCTAGTATACGTAAAGCGGAAATGACCTTTTGAATTGAGTTGAAGCCTAAATATCCTCGCGCTTGCTTAAAGAAATCATACTTAGCTTCCAAATCATTATTAATGCGCAAAAATAACCTTTGGCTCGTCCGAAACCGTCATCTAAAAACATTGGGTCTGTGAACCGGTGTGGGATCAAAATAGTCTTTCATCAAACGCTCGTTCGCGGCTTCAAGATCTCGCAAGATATAGGTGCGCCTCAAAATGGGGCGTGGAGGAGGAGAAGGCCGAACGTGTTCCATTGCTTGTATCACGAGAGTACATCCACTCGTAACCGTTTCTTCCTCCCCCGCGATTTCTTCGGGTGAAAATTTTTTTCGGTAAATATCGGTGTACGAATCTTCCGATGGGGAACCCATTTTTTTTTAGAATAAAGTGGGAGTAGTTTCTATACTTTTATAAAAAATATAGAGAAGAATGGAATGAGATGTGATGAATTGTAAAAAAAAATGAGAGATGTGGGATGTATTTATAGATTGGAAATTGAAAAAAAAATTAAATTTTTGACCGTTCAACAGTCTTATTTTGAAAACAAACATCACAAAACGCCGTTATGAACATGGCGCCACACCCCCTTTTGACCCCCATAACGCCGTCCGTTGTGGTGTTCGGGGCGCTATGGGGTGCGATCGGACAAAAACAACCAAACATAGCGCCTCACTACGAAAGGGCTAATGTGTGGACCGTTTCTAATTGATTCGCGATAATTATTTGTCTTTTATTCATGATGATTACTTTCTACGATAATACCATATTTGTCGTTAAAAAAGAACTGTCTTTTATTGTTGTTGTTGGTTGTTGTCGTTGTTTTATTTTTTATTATCTCTATAATATAAATTAGCAACACATTATTGCATTGTGTTGTTGTATCCTAAGCATGGGGTGTTTTTTAAAAAAAAAAAATTGTGATTTTTCATTTTTAACCCAAAGGTTTTCATCTTTGTATTCTAACCCTTATAATTTGTTTATTTTTAACCCAAAACTTTTCATCTTTTGTAATTTAACACAAAACTTTATTTTACAACTTTGGTCCCCCAAACTTTTTATCTTTCACAAGTTTTTCGTTTTACGCTTCGTTCTAAAATTTGCGAATTAATACGTCGCAACGTGCGTGTGTGGTTCAACGTTTTTGGTCTATTTTTTCACATTTGACAGGTATGTCGCAACGTGCCTATTTTTCCCCTTAGGCATGTTCGCCGCAACGGGCGGATCCTACATCGACTAAATTATTATTTTCTACGTTATTTTGCGAGTTAACAAAGTGCAACGTGCGCATGTGATTCAACGTTTTTACGTGTATTTTTTCCATTTAACAAATTTGTCACAACGCGTGGATCTAAATCGACACAGTTATTTTTTATATGTTATATGTTTCAGTCTTATTTTTTCGAATTAACACGCCGCAACTTCAATATCGATGGTCGCTACCAGTGGTGTGGCATTGATATTATTTGACATAGTTTTAGCCCCCGCCGCAACGTAGGGGTGCTTAATTCCTAATATGTAACATGGTTAACTTTAGTCTTACTAGATCCTATTTTAATATTAGATAAATACACCTCCGCCTTAAAAAAAGTATTTTATTACTATTTATCCAATAATACACCTGAAATTATCTAGAGGACAAACAGGACTTAAAAATGTAACATCACAACGGTTCTATAATGAGCTATTTCAATTTCAACTAGTGTTTTTTAAAGACGCGCGTTGCGCGAAAGGCATTGGTGTTTTCGACCGACATCATTCTTCAAACGATTCGAGATAAACGATGCGTAACCAGCCATATCCGGCATCGTGGAGTGTATTAAAAAGGGAGCAATTGGACGATTGGATGCTGGGCTAGGTGTTTCTTGGAATGCCCACGGATTGTTCGGGTCAAAACAACGATTATGGGGATTCATTTTTCGTATTGTGGTTGGATAAGAATTTTTTTTTAAAATAAGATAGAGATGATTATAGAAGAGGTTGAGTAGTTGTGGTACAAAAATGAATAGAAGTGTGAGTATTTATAGTGAATAATTTTTTTTAAACACATAGCCGTTGGCCTACGGCTAGCTCAAACGGCTAATTCTCTTGGCCAATGAGATCATGCCATGTCATCTTGATAGCCCCGTCCAACGCCCGGGCTGAAACCCTCGTCCAAGGGGCGACGCCGAAACCCAAGCCCACCCGGGGTGGTGACTTGGGCGTTTGTACCCAACCCACGCCACAACCCCCGCCCCCAGGCTGAAACCCCCACCCAAGGGGCCACGCCGAAACCCAAGCCCACCCGGGGTGGTGACTAGGGCGTTTGTACCCAACCCACGCCACAACCCCGACCCATACCCCATATTCTAATAGTTTGTTTTTTTTATCATATATGAATTCACTATTCATTTAGTTTGTTTTTTATCATATATTGTATACTTATGTCATATGTGTATGTGAGTGGGGTCCCACCTAACTTGAACGGACCAAGTCCGACTTCGGACCAAATTACAAACTCTCAAGACCCGATCAATGTCATATGTGTATGTGAGTGGGGCCCACCTAACTTGAACGGACCAAGTCCGACTTCGGACCAAATTACAAACTCTCAAGACCCGATCAATATTCAAAATAAAGTAAAATTATGGCTAACTCTCACAATTTTTTTAACGGCAAATTTCTTTACTTCTGTCGTCTGTGAGACTTGAACCTAAGACTTCTCCCCCAAGCTGTTTAAAGGCATTGCCTTTGCCAATGGATTACCACCCCCATTGACTTTCACAATATTATTAAATCAAGAAAACTACGAAAATTATAACTAATTATTAAATCATAATCACAATTAATAATTTATAATTATCCACTTCTTAAAACTCTTCTTGAGTCTTGCACACCAAATCAGTTTCATTGTTCGGAATTCCTAACAATCACCCCTGAAATTTTGAACTCGAATCTAAGCATGTTATCTTTGCCTTGACTCTCACGGAAATCCTCTTGATATCTAGCTATGTTTTTCGTCTCGTTCCTGGCTCGAACATTCTTGCGACCTTATACTCGACTAGCCCTTTATCCGTGACTCGTCCTTTGGTCATAAGAACTTGCACCACCATTGACGCGGCTGCGATCTTGATAAACATTAGCTTTCTAGGATCATTATATGTTCTAAGGGAGGTCGGGGCGCCCCGTGGAACTGATCCCATCACTCGTTGATCAACGTCAAACATCACCCGTGGAACTCTCCTAAATTGTACAAGAAACTGCACAAATACAAAAATATGACTATTGTCGATGTTAGTGTAGTCGAGCCTTGCAATGAGTGTGTCGCAACCCCCGATCCCTATATCCTCGGAAACGGGCGGCCGCGAGCCAGTTTCGGTGGTATCGCGTGTTTGTCTAATTTGGCAGCGGAATTTTCATCAGGACCGTAGTTAGGAAATAATTGATCAGAGTAAAATACCACATTTTCATAATATTAAACACATGGGATAAAACCCAAGTTTGCAGTACACACAATTTCATTGGAATAAATCCTATTTTATTAAATAAAAACATCCATTTTATTTTAAGTAACTTTTATTGCCACTTTTCCAAGCCTTCAGTGCTGTCCAGCTGGCTTCTATTTGGCTTTCACAGTTTGTTACCTGAAACGCGTTTTAAAAACATTTGTCAGTGGGAATACTGGTGAATGAATCCCAGTTTAATCAAGTTTAAATAAAAACCATTGTACAGTATTGAGGGCGATCTCGCAATTATATTTGTTTCCAAGTTATACCAATTAACATCCATGGTACTGTCAGACCCGACTTGTGGAAATGTTACTCCTTGACCAGGTGGTAACAAATTTTGTATACAAAACCCCATCATACTCATGATAATTGTATTCTTACAAATACTCTATAATTGTTTAATATATAATTAATCGTGTGAGGTTTTGTAAAATAGTTCATAAAAAGCGGATCAACTCACATTGCTGTCTTAGATTTTCCTTTAGGGTTTCCTGAGAATTATCTATAATTTACACAAAAGCATACGTGTTAGTATAATAACCCATTTTAACATTAGTAATACCCTCCCCGAGACGGCATTCCAACGACTACGTCAGACAGAACCACGACAGCCGTTACGGAATCCTAGATCAATCGGGCAGTGTATCTAATACGTATCCAGGGGTTATAATACTTACAACGGAGCAGAACTTCGCTATTTAGGGGGTATAATACCCGAGTATAGTGTACACTACGTAATATTGAGAGAAAGAAAGAAAGTTTGAACGATTTCTTACTGAAGGACGATGCCTCCTTTATATAGGGCTTCACTTTGGGTTCCACGCGGCCCGCGTAAGAGAAGACAAGGGCCTACGCGGCCCGCGTCAACGGTATAGCTTGTCCGGGTCACTATGTCGGCTTTACGGGTGTTGGGCCACGTGGCGGCCCAGGGTTTCGCCAGGTTTTAAGTTGTGGCGGCCCGCGTAAGGTTTGAGGTGTGGCTTACGCGGCCCGCCTCAAACCCAAAACCTGATTTTTAATTATTTTTGATAATATTTAAGGTATTCAGGGCCCGTTTTCGCGTATGGGGTGTTTTTAAAGACATATTGGGATATTTTAAAATATATTAGGGTGTCGAAAAATTTACAAGGGTGTCGGTTTAGAGTTGTTATATCCTCCCCACCTTGTTTTAGAGCTCGTCCTCGAGATCTACTGGAACAAGTGTGGATATTTCTTCTGCATTTCTGATTCAAGCTCCCATATGTACTCAGGTCCTCTTTTGGAGTCCCACTTCACTTTGACCAGAACTACTCTCTTGTGCTTGAGGTTTTTGACTTTCCTGTCTTCAATCTGTAGAGGCCTTTCTACGAATTTGAGTTGTTCATTTACCTCTATATCCTTAAGAGGCACTACTAGTGATTCATTAGCTAAACACTTTTTTGAGATTAGATACATGAAACACATCATGTATCCTGCCACTTCCTCTGGCAGTTGTAGCTGATAGGCTACAGGTCCTATTCTTCTAATAATCTCAAAAGGTCCAACATATCTAGGACTTAGCTTTCATCTTTTGATGAATCTTACTATTCCTTTCCAAGGAGAGACTTTTAATAATACTTTATCTCCTGCTTGAAATTCCAATGGTTTGCGTCGGTTATCAGCATAGCTTTTCTGTCGATCACGTGCTGCTTTCAGTCGTTCCTTAACTTGAATAATCTTGTCGGTTGTTTCTTGCACAATCTCAGGTCCAGATAGTTGTTTTTCCCCAATTTCTGCCCAACAGACTGGGGTTCGGCACTTTCGTCCATAAAGTGCTTCGAATGGTGCAGCATTGATACTTGTGTGATAACTATTATTATAAGAAAATTCTATTAAAGGTACGTGATCGTCCCAATTACCTCCGAAATCAATTACACAAGCTCTAAGCATGTCTTCCATTGTCTGAATTGTCCTTTCGCTTTGTCCGTCCGTTTGAGGATGATAAGCTGTGCTTAGATTTAACTTGGTTCCCATGGCTTTTTGGAAACTTGACCAAAAATGAGAGGTAAAATGACTATCTCTATCAGAAACAATTGATAAAGGTATTCCATGTAAAGAAACAATTTCATTTACATATAATTTAGCTAGCAGTTCCATACTGAAAGTTTCCTTCATTGGTAGGAAATGAGCTGACTTGGTTAGCCTATCTACAATCACCTAGATTGTATCATTACCTTTCCTTGTTTTGGGTAATTTAGTAACAAAATCCATTGTTATTAATTCTCATTTCCATACTGGCATTTCTAACTGTTGCAACAGACCTGAGGGTTTCTGGTGTTCAGCTTTAACTTGTGAACAGGTTAAACATTTAGAAACATAAGTTGCTATGTCCTTTTTCATTCCTATCCACCAGAAATTCTTTCTTAAATCCTGGTACATCTTATCATTTCCTGGATGCATCGTATATTTGGACTTATGGGCTTCTTCTAATATACGATGACGCAGGTTTCCTAATTTAGATATCCACATTCTCTTTTCATGGAATCTCCAAATTCCATCTGTTCCTTGTTTTAATTCCTTAATCATTCCTTTTAATTTTTCAGTATCATTTTTTATTACTGATTCTTGTGCTTTTCTAATTTGATCATTTAAATCTACTTGTAGATTTAATTTAAGAGAACGTACCTTTTTTGGCTATTCATAATATTTTCGACTTAAAGCATCAGCCACTACATTTGTTTTTCCTTCATGGTACTGGATATCACAATCATAATCACTAAGCATCTCTATCCAGCGTCTCTGTCTCATATTCAATTCCTTTTGCCCGAAAACATACCTTAAACTTCTATGATCAGTGAATATGGTAAACTTATTACCATAAAGGTAATGTCTCCAAATCTTAAGGGCAAAAATTATAGCTCCTAATTCAAGATCATGGGTTGAATAATTCTCCTCATGATTCTTAAGTTGTCTAGACGCATAGGCTATAACCTTTTAGCGTTGCATTAATACACATCCATAACCTAATTTGGAAGCGTCACAATAGACTACAAAGTCTTCAGTTCCTTCTGGTAACGCTAGTATGGGTGTATTAGTTAATATTTGTTTAAGAATTCTAAATGCTTCTTCTTGCTTTGGTCCCCATTCAAACTTAATGGATTTATAGGTTAACTTAGTTAAAGGAATGGCTATTCTAGAGAAATCTCGAATAAATCTTCTATAATAACCGGCTAATCCTAAGAAACTTCTAACCTCGGTTGGTGACTCAGGGGTCTTCCATTTAGTAATTGCCTCGATTTTAGATGGATCTACATGAATTCCTTCATGGTTTACTAAGTGTCTGAGAAACTGTACCTGTTCTAACCAAAATTCGCATTTTGAAAACTTAGCATAAAGTTTTTCCTTTCTTAGTAAACTTAGAAGTGCGTGCAAATGCTTTGCATGTTCCTCTTTATTCTTAGAGTAAATTAGAATATCATCTATGAAGACAATTATGAATTTATCCAAATATGGCGTACATATTCGGTTCATCATGTCCATAAATGCGGCTGGGGCATTGGTTAAACCAAATGGCATGACAGTAAATTCATAATGACCATACCTTGTTCTAAATGCGGTTTTAGGAATATCCTCTTCCTGTACCTTTAATTGATGATATCCTGATCTTAAATCGATTTTAGAGAAAAATCGAGCTCCTTGTAGTTGATCGAACAAATCATCGATTCTTGGTAATGGATACCGATTCTTAATCGTGACCTTGTTTAATTCACGGTAATCAATGCACATACGCATCGATCCGTCCTTCTTTTTAACGAACAAAATTGGCGCTCCCCATGGCGATGAGCTTGGCTGTATGAATCCTTTTTCTAGCAATTCGTCTAATTGCTTTTTTAGTTCCTGCATTTCTGCGGGTGCCAACCGGTAAGGTGCTTTGACAATTGGTGCTGTTCCTGGTAGCAGGTGAATTCTGAATTCAACTTCTCTATCCGGCGGTAGTCCTGGTAATTCCTCTGGGAATATATCTGAAAACTGAGATACTACTGGAATGTATTTTAGTTCTTTTCCTTTAGTGCTAGTGATTATGGAAATCAAATACACTAATGATCATTTTCTTATATAACTTGCAGTTTTAATCACAGAGATGAATTCCGTGGATCTAGAGGGTTTATCTCATTTAATTGTGATCTTTTCACCTTTTGGTGAATTTACTTGAATCAACTTTTGATCACATACAATACTGGCTTTATTGGCCATTAACCAATCCATTCCTAAAACAACATCGAATCCTGCCAGATTCATTGGGTAAAGATTTGCAATAAACTTTTGATTTAAAATTTCTACTCTTGCTCCCTGCAAGATTTCAGAAATCCTAACAGTTTCTCCATCAGCTGTCTCTACTAGACATTCTTGTGGAAGTTTAGTTAATGATTGATTAAGAAGTTTGCAAAATGAAGTATTAATAAAACTTTGGTTTGCACCAGAGTCAAATAATAATTTAGCAAATATATCATTAACTAAAAACGTACTGGTTATCACATCCGGAATCATTCTGGCTTCATCTGCTGTTAGAACAAATGCTCTAGCATTTTTAGTGTTCTTGTTGTTCGGGGCTGGAGCCAATTTTGGACAGTTTGGCTTGATATGACATTTTTCTCCACAGTTGAAGCACAGTCCGTTACTGGATTTCCTCCTGCAATCTTCTTCCTTATGTCCTGGTAACTTACAGAAATTGCAGTGAGTGGAGCATTTTCCTGAATGCCTCTTCTTGCAGGCCTTGCAGTATGGTGTAGAGGTAGAACCTATATTCCTATGGTTGGAATTACCATAACGGAATTCCTGGGTAAGCCTTTGTGCTAAGTTTTTCCTCTGGTCTTCTTCTCTAGTACGTATTAATTCATCAGTCAAGGTGTTTCTTAGTTCTACAGCTTCTTCTATAGTTTGAGGTCTAGCTGCCTTGACTACATGCCTAATCTCTCCAATTAATCCCCAGATATAACGGGAGATCAATACCGGCTCTGGTGATGCAAGGGTAGGTACTATTCTAGCATATTCAAAGAATAACTTTGTGTACCCCTTACTATCCACTCCATTCATCCTAAGGTTTAGGAATTTGTTAGCTATTTGTTCTTTTTCATTAGGAGGGCATAATTTCCTTTCTACCATGTTCCTAAATTCTTCCCATTCCATATTGTATACCGTATCACTTCCTTTTGACTGGAGGATAGTGTTCCACCACTCTAAGGCTGAATTCTTAAATAGATTGGAAGCAAACATTATCTTGTCCTCTTCTGCACATTTACTTATTTTCAGAACAGCCTCAGTCTTTTCTATCCAGCGTAGAGCTTCAATAGGTTCTTCATTGCCCGAGAATTCTATCGGTTTACAGGACCAGAATTCTTTGTAAGAACAACCATAAGGCATGGTTCTGCTTCTTTTGGGAATGGGCACTTGAAGTACAGGTCCATTGTTCACACTGTGTTCTGGTTCAATTGGTCGTTTACTGCTATGTTTACTTTTATTATTCGCTTCCTGAACCGTTTGAATAATAAATGGCATTGCATCTATGATTCCTTGTGCCACTATGTGTTGGATAGCACTATTATCCACTTGATTTCCATTGTTATTGATGCTTGGATTCTCATTAACCAAGTTAATGTTACTCTGATTATCGTTATTCAGATTTTCCTGATTCCCTTCGTCGGCCATCTGAATTTTAAACATTTACAACATATTAATATCACAAAATAATATTTTGATATAGCCAATCACATGACATGCATTTTTAGGCAAAAACGTCGATCATTGCGACTTTACTCTATTCATATAGCATGCATTTATTACACACCAGTACTGAAATTAAAATTACAATACCAACTGAAATAAAATTATACTAATAATAGTAGGCATCCGTACACACATATTTTATTTTATTTTATTTTATTATTATTATTATTACTACTACCGTCTCCACCATCACATTCATGGATATGGATTCATCCAGAAATCCATATTGCGCTCATCATACTTTCAGACGAGTCGCTCTCCCACCTGTCTCATTCGTTCACTACTTTCTAAAATTTCCTCACCAAATGTCCTAAGTTCTTGTACATTGTCTGCACTCATTAGGGGTGCAGGTTCTAGGACTGGATTCGGAAGCTGGGGTGCGGGTTCCTGGTATGGAGGTGTAGGTGCCTGGAACTGGTAAGGATCGTCTAAAATCTCCCTAATGTATTCATCGTGGTAATAGGGATCTAAAGGATCTAAACCTGGGTAGGCTCCTATGTTTGGCATGGGCATGTCTTCATATATCGGGTAGCGTTGCACATAGTCCCTATTGTCGTCCCACCAGGGGTCGTAATTTGGGTCTAGGGGGTTTGGTGCTGGTACCCTAGGTATTTCCTCCGGGTTGAAGTCATGCATTTCTAATTGATTTTCAGGGTTTTCTATTTCCATTGGTTGGTCAGGAATTAGTGGTTGTGGTTGGGGTGCTATTATTTGCTCCAGATTAGGGTCAGCTGCAGTGGTTGCTAGGATGTGGATGTTGGTTATTGCCCTATTGATCATGACCTGGGGGTAGGCATCTGTCTCTCTCTTGGCTGCTACTAGGGCTCTCTGGTCTTGTAACTTTTTCATACGTTTTCTACGCTCGTATGCCCCTCTACTGAACCATCCCCTCTTTTTCTGAGGAAATGGCTCTTCTGATTGAGCCTTAAACACAAATATTCCTTCTTCCGTATCAGCAGAATACCCTGAGAGGGCAGGCTAAGAAGAGGAGGTGCCTTCGCTTCTAGGTGAACCAGACAATTGACGGTACGCGTCAGATGGTCCTTGGTCGCTCATACTGTAAACTAACAAATAGTCAAATAACACATAACAAATAAATACAATTACGCACGTAGTTCCGTAATTTATTTCCTAACAGATTGAATTTTGATATCAGCAGAACGCCTCTGTGGCTGAATCAGTGGCTTAGCTCTGATACCACCTTTTGTCGCAACCCCTGATCCCTATATCCTCGGGAACAGGCGGCCGCGAGCCAGTTTCGGTGATATCGCGTGTTTGTCTAATTTGGCAGCGGAATTTTCATCAGGACCGTAGTTAGGAAATAATTGATCAGAGTAAAATACCACATTTTCATAATATTAAACACATGGGATAAAACCCAAGTTTGCAGTACACACATTTTCATAGGAATAAATCCTATTTTATTAAATAAAAACATCTATTTTATTTTAAATAACTTTTATTGCCACTTTTCCAAGCCTTCAGTGCTGTCCAGCTGGCTTCTATTTGGCTTTCACAGTTTGTTACCTGAAACGCGTTTTAAAAACATTTGTCAGTGGGAATACTGGTCAGTGAATCCCAGTTTAATCAAGTTTAAATAAAAACCATTGTACAGTATTGAGGGCGATCTCGCAATTATATTTGTTTCCAAGTTATACCAATTAACATCCATGGTACTGTCAGACCCGACTTGTGGAAATGTTACTCCTTGACCAGGTGGTAACAAATTTTGTATACAAAACCCCATCATACTCATGATAATTGTGTTCTTACAAATACTCAATAACTGTTTAATATATAATTAATCGTGTGAGGTTTTGTAAAATAGTTCACAAAAAGCGGATCAACTCACATTGCTGTCTTAGATTATCCTTTAGGGTTTCCTGAGAATTATCTATAATTTACACAAAAGCATACGTGTTAGTATAATAACCCATTTTAACATTAGTAATACCCTCCCCGAGACGGCATTCCAACGACTACGTCGGACAGAACCACGACAGCCGTTACGGAATCCTAGATCAATCGGGCAGCATATCTAATACGTATCCAGGGGTTATAATACTTACAACGGAGCAGAACTTCGCTATTTAGGGGGGGTATAATACTCGAGTATAGTGTACACTACGTAATATTGAGAGAAAGAAAGAAAGTTTGAACGATTTCCGACTGAAGGCCGATGCCTCCTTTATATAGGGCTTCACTACGGGTTCCACGCGGCCCGCGTAAGAGAAGACAAGGGCCTACGCGGCCCGCGTCAACTCTACTCAACGGTATAGCTTGTCCGGGTCCACTATGTAGGCTTGACGGGTGTTGGGCCACGTGGCGGCCCAGGGTTTCGCCAGGTTTTAAGTTGTCGCGGCCCGCGTAAGGTTTGAGGTGTGGCTTACGCGGCCCGCCTCAAACCCAAAACCTGATTTTTAATTATTTTTTATAATATTTAAGGTATTCAGGGCCCGTTTTCACGTATGGGGCGTTTTTAGGGACATATTGGGATATTTTACAATATATTAGGGTGTCGAAAAATTTACAAGGGTGTCGGTTTAGAGTTGTTATATCCTCCCCACCTTATTTTAGAGCTCGTCCTCGACATCTACTGGAACAAGTGTGGATATTTCTTCTACATTTCTGATTCAAGCTCCCATGTGTACTCAGGTCCTCTTTTGGAGTCCCACTTCACTTTTTTAACACCTCGTAAAATCACGTCCAATGAAGTATTGACACGTGTAATAAACCCTAATGAAGTCAAACATTGAATTTAAGGGACTAATTTTTCGAAAAATCGAAAAATTTGATTATGAAAGGACTGGAAGTGTTAGCATACCTAAAATAAGTTTCTAAATAACCTCTCACGATATTTATATTCACAAATGAGCCACTTGGCGATCGAGTGTAGCCGTTTGCGGAATTAATTGAAAGTTTGCGCAATGAAGGGTTAAAAGCGTCAACATGTTAATTCTTACCTCTAAGTGACCTTTTAACAAACCAGGAGCTTCATGATATTCGATTCTACTCTCGGGAATGCCAATTATTGGCCGACTAAGGTTTTTATGCCTATAAGTAAAGTTACGCGCAACTTTGAAAGTTAGAGGGACTAAAAGTGTCAATATGTTTAATTATACATCTGAATGACCTTTTAGCGAACCTGAAGCATCGTGATGTTTAATAATACTCTCAAGAATTCCTAATATGGATTAGATGAGGCTTCGATGCTATTAAATGATGAGATGCGCAAGTTTGCGCAATAGAGGGACCTAAAGCGTCAACTTTTGAATCTACGCCTTTCGGTGACCATTTAAGCGAACAGGAGTGTAGTAATATTTAAGTATATGCTTGGGAATGCCTATTATGGGCCATGGAAGGCTTGGATGTCAGTAAACGACATTTCGCGCTACTTTGTGCGATTAAAGGACTAATTGCGTCAAACTGCAAAAGTATGCCGATTCGTATGGTAACGGACCTTTCGGAATATGACCATGAGTTTAACATGCCCTATTTATCCTTTATATAGCTTAGATATAGGCTTGGAGGTGTTTAGTGCGCAAAAAAATAAACTTTTAAGTTATGCAGGGACTAAAAGTGTCAAAAAGTGCACATGTTTGCATTTTCGCGCATATCTTCATTCTGGATATATCCGGACACCCAAAAATTTATGTAAGCATTAAAATATTTTATTTTAGTGTTCAGCATGATAAAATTTCATTCGTCGCGTAATTTGGATCGTTTTTCGCGTCCGTTCGTGTTTCGTCGTAATTAGACGAACAACGTGACCGTACGGCCAAACGAACCGACATCCGACATGTTTTTGAGCATGTTTCATGTCCCTCATATTTAGGCATCATTGTAGAGCCTTGGGAATGGCTTAACGGGCCTTAAACGTGCCTAAAATGACCTTAATTGCTCACAGGGACCAATTCTGTAATTTCTGAAACTATGTTTGCTGATCTTGACTGTTAGGCGGGCCGCGTAAGGCCACACAGACACCTACGCGGGCCGCGAGGCATGATCAGGTTGTAGAAAACAGGTTCTGTTGCTGGTTTTGTTGAAAACTGGTTTCTACACTCACAAATTCGAATCTAGGGGCTTGCCCACTGTTATATAAAACCACCTAACACTTGTTGTGATCTGGTTATAGCTCCCCGACACTTGTCGCGATCCTACGAGGTCCCGAAAAGTATATAAGGAGGTGGGTTTTCACTTTCACCTCACACCTCTATTCCTTTCTGCTTGGCTCTCTGAATTCAAGGGGATCCTGATCATATTAGGAACCTCCTTCAGCCCATAGGACCTCTTGTAAGTGTCCCTTCGTGCTTAGTTAATATTATTTAGCGTTTATAGCCGAAAACTCAAGCGTTTTCGATAAACGCTTTGACTTTTAAACGGTTGAGCCATTGTTCCCAACGAACATGGTTACGTGACCGTAACTAGGTAGGTGTTAAACCCTCAAAAGGGCACCTCCTAGTTACCACGTTTACTTAGTTAAATTGTCGGGTCAAATAAAAGTCAAACAGGTTAGTTTTAAATAAAATTCATAACATAACTATTAATATAAAAGCTTGATCAGTATGGAGGTTTAATGCAAGGGACCACAAAGATATTTCGATGGTCATATGGTACTAAACTCAACTAATGGTATTCATAGAAGATATCCAGAATGGAAGTTTCCAAATAAATGTCTCTGATTAAGGAATTCGTGGACTTGTAACATAAATGTGTCACTTATTTAACACAAGCAATGATGAATCAACTGGAGCCTGAGATTTGGAAAATCTCTGTAACCTTCTTGTATCTTGATTATCTTCTCCTAAGATTTCCCTGTTTACCTCCTGAGAGGCAAGTAGAGTTAAGATTTATATCCTATTTAGGGCTGTATTATTATGAAATCTCCAAGACGGCTAGTACCATCATTGGAAGAATCGAAACCCAGATTAAGTAAGTTTTAAAATAGAGGATTCATATAGCCTAACTCAATATTCTGAGAATTCGGTACAGTAATTAAGAAAGACGGTTCATTTTGCTTATGCATTTATTACCGCAACCCTAATTAGGCAACAATTAAGAATTGCCATCAGCTGCCCAGGATCGTCGATTTGTTCGACTAACTGTAAGGATTAGCTATTCCTTAAGATTAGTTTTAAGCAGTGGTTGGAATAACCATCTCACCTTAAACATAAGCTTTTTGTAATAGTTGTCATATAAGTATCAAGGCTGCTCCTTTGGAGACCTTGTATAGATGGAATGTTAAACATCTATTGTTAGACAGAAGATTAGTAAGTCCAATTATCAGAATCTGAAAGTTGCCTTGGAAACAACGAATAAGATCATACGGATCCATAACCATCTGTAAGTTGCCAGTATTCGGCAGAAAATCAAGGATTAATGACAGTAGCAACCCTCCTAAGTTCTTGTTAAGGAATAAGGTTCAACAAAAGATATCACCCTGGAAGGGTGTGCCAAATTTGTTAATTATCAGGCTAGTTAAGCTCTGAATATATAGAATCATTCGAAGGAATCGGATGTATCAAGATCAAATAGTTTATAAGCTAAAACCTATTTAAGGAGCTTGGCGGAGCTCGCAATGCATTACATACTAATGATTTAAGGATATGTTTCACCAATAAGTCGAGAAGCATTATCACGTGATGATATGCAGATTTATGTTATAATGAGAAACCTGTATCGATTGAGAATCGACAGGTTAGGAAGCTCCAAAGAGGATACATGTACCTATTATAGAGGTCAACTTGGGAGCTTGGAGAAGCTCCAGATATGCTATAGAAGTTAAGACCATTATGCGACATAAGTGCTTCCAGCATTTAGCAAATCTCAAGGTCGAGATTTCTTTTAAGGGGGTGAGGAAGTAACACCTCGTAAAATCACGTCCAATGAAGTATTGACACATGTAATAAACCCTAATGAAGTCAAACATTGAATTTAAGGGACTAATTTTTCGAAAAATCGAAAACTTTGATTATCAAAGGACTGGAAGTGTTAGCATACCTAAAATAAGTTTCTAAATAACCTCTCACAATATTTATATTCACAAATGAGGCACTTGGCGATCGAGTGTAGCCGTTTGCGGAATTAATTGAAAGTTTGCGCAATGAAGGGTTAAAAGCGTCAACATGTTAATTCTTACCTCTAAGTGACCTTTTAACAAACCGGGATCATCATGATATTCGATTATACTCTCGGGAATGCCAATTATTGTCCGACTAAGGTTTTTATGCCTATAAGTAAAGTTACGCGCAACTTTGAAAGTTAGAGGGACTTAAAGTGTCAATATGTTTAATTATACCTCTGAATGACCTTTTAGCGAACCTGAAGCATCGTGATGTTTAATAATACTCTCAAGAATTCCTAATATGGATTAGATGAGGCTTCGATGCTATTAAATGATGAGATGCGCAAGTTTGCGCAATAGAGGGACCTAAAGCGTCAACTTTTGAATCTACGCCTTTCGGTGACCATTTAAGCGAACAGGAGTGTAGTAATATTTAATAATATGCTTGGGAATGCCCATTATGGGCCATGGAAGGCTTGGATGTCAGTAAACGACATTTCGCGCTACTTTGTGCGATTAAAGGACTAATTGCGTCAAACTGCAAAAGTATGCAGATTCGTATGGTAACGGACCTTCCGGAATATGACCATGAGTTAAACATGCCCTATTTATCCTTTATATAGCTTATATATAGGGTTGGAGGTGTTTAGTGCGCAAAAAAATAAACTTTTAAGTCATGGAGGGACTAAAAGTGTCAAAAAGTGCACAAGTTTGCATTTTCGCGCATATCTTACATTTTGGATATATCTGGAGACCCAAAAATTTATGTAAGCATTAAAATATTTTATTTTAGTGTTCGGCATGATAAAATTTCATTCGTCGCGTAATTTGGATCGTTTTTCGCGTCCGTTCGTGTTTCGTCGTAATTAGACGAACAACATGACCGTACGGCCAAACGAACCGACATCCGACATGTTTTTGAGCATGTTTCATGTCCCTCATATTTAGGCATCATTTTAGAGCCTTGGGAATGGCTTAACGGGCCTTAAACGTGCCTAAAATGACCTTAATTGCTCACAGGGACCAATTCTGTAATTTCTGGAAGTATGTTTGCTGATCTGGACTGTTAGGCGGGCCGCGTAAGGCCACACAGACACCTACGAGGGCCGCAAGGCATGATCAGGTTGCAGAAAACAAGTTATGTTGCTGGTTTTGTTGAAAACTGGTTTCTACACTCACAAATTCGAATCTAGGGGCTTGCCCACTGTTATATAAAACCACCTAACACTTGTTGTGATCTGGTTATAGCTCCCCGACACTTGTCGCGATCCTACGAGGTCCCGAAAAGTATATAAGGAGGTGGGTTTTCACTTTCACCTCACACCTCCATTCCTTTCTACTTGGCTCTCTGAATTCAAAGGGATCCTGATCATATTAGGAACCTCCTTCAACCCATAGGACCTCTTGTAAGTGTCCCTTCGTGCTTAGTTAATATTATTTAGCGTTTATAGCCGGAAAGTCAAGCGTTTTCGATAAACGCTTTGACTTTTAAACGGTTGAGCCATTGTTCCCAACGAACATGGCTACGTGAGCGTAACTAGGTAGGTGTTAAACCCTCAAAAGGGCACCTCCTAGTTACCACGTTTACTTAGTTAAATTGTCGGGTCAAATAAAAGTCAAACGGGTTAGTTTTAAATAAAATTCATAACTATTAATATAAAAGACATAAAATCAGTTTTCTCACTTTAATAACTTGGTAAATATTAGTTGATCATGCCTAAGCATGATTCAACCCAACAATTCTAAGTATAGGCTCGGTTCGGAACCGAAAGTCGCAAAAGTTGACTTTTGCTTTGACTTTCAGTTCTGACCCGATTTAGCTTAGTTTAGATATGCCTTAGGATTCCTTTAGGACCATGTTATAGGTTAGTGTAACCCTCTGAGGTTATACAACTTGGATCCTTAGTTATCCTATTCATTTACATGTTCCCGTTATATGCGTAAATGTTTTACCATTATGCCCTTTGACCCTAAAACGAGAATTTTGAAAATATGAGAGGACAATAATCTTTATTACTGGTTTATAAACTTGTCCTTAAAATTTGACATCGGTTTGAGGTCTAGATTAGGAGTTATGCTCAATAGCGTAATTAGAAAGCTTTTTATTAATTAAACGGCGTAATTAGCATAAAGCCTATCTAAACCCAATTTTTGATACCAAAATTTTTACCTACTGATATAAAATAATATTTTGGGATTTTTGAAGATTTTTTATTATTTTTAGACTGAGCATAACATAGGGTTCTAGCTTTGATTCGGTTATTGTCGGTTTTGCCCTTTTGGCCAATAAAATGAGTTTTACAAATCATTTTGATACCAAACCTTTTTCTACTGATCTTATATGATAAATAAAATATTTTAAGCCTTCTGAAATAATAAAATTATCAGCTCTCATTATAAAACCCGGCAATTGCTTAAAATCACCTTTTTACGCATTTTAAACGCATAGTATGTATTAAAACTATTTTTATCATATAAGACTTGATACCTACTGATATTTTAAGTAAATTATTATACTTTAACAGTAAGCAAAAGTCTTTAACTCAGATTTCCAGATTTGACCTTTTAAAGCTTACGTGAAATTACCAAAATGCCCCTACGGTGCATAGTTTGGTTATAATTAATAAATTTCACATATATACAATACCATACTGATATGACTTATTAAATTAAGTGTTTTTACTGATTATATCAGACCTAAACCTCAGATTAATATATAAACTCTTTTAAACCTTTAAAATGACCAAAATACCCCTACGGGGCATAAATTGGTTTTAAATTCGTTTTGGGCATAATGGAAGGTATCCTACTGATATCACAACATATTTAAGGCATATTAACTTAGGAAACCTGTTCATGACTTTTGTGGTTACCCGTTACGCACTTTTCGCGTTCGGATCGGCTTATGTAACTAGTTTGCATAAATTAGCCGAAACGGGTCAAACCTTATCATTTTTATCTCAAAATCCAGAATGTGTTCAGTTTACCGTTATTACACAAGTATACAAGCTTGTTGGGTCTAAACCACATTCAAATCCGGTCCTCGCTTAATCATGCGTTTTGAACTATATCCTCCTTTAAAACTAACCGGTCTAAGCATAGGCTTAATTAAGACCCGTTAGGAATCTAATAGGTTATTAAAAACCTTCGTTCCAGATTAAGAGCCCCAGTAAAAGTACTTGTGCTTGCTGACTAGGATATACGGCTGAGTATAAATTGCATTTTTAAGCTCAGGTAAATACTTTTAACTTATTTTCCCTTATACGGGCTTGGGGTACGGTATATAAAATACTGCTTGGTCGGGTATTGAATTTTTAATCATATGAAGGTTAAATCATTGAGATAACCCGTTTAAATTTTTTTGTTTGCTTAAAGCCTTTGGGGGGTTAATGACCATGTCCCGGATATCCTTGGCATCATTTTAAGAAATGGCCACGACCTAAGCACGGGGTGTAGGCGTACACCCGACAGTGCATATATAAATAATAAGGTATAATCGCCAGTTTTGGGAATAACCCACCGCGGGGCTATATCATGTGGTGTGTCTATTAATCTTTAACCCGGTGTCAATCCGGGCTACTGAACGCATAAGAAACATGTAATTCTTTTACAAGTTTATATATAAATAATTATCCCAAGTTATAAAAAGTTTTGTGCCATGTGCATTCAAATCAAGTTTCTAAAACATTTTCAAAAAGAGTCAGTTAATTGTATTTACCAGTGTAAACTGACGTATTTTCCAAAAAGATTAAGTGACAGGTACTGTACGTAATTGGCTGGGAGCTCAGGGCGTTAATAGGGAATCTCGCAAGTTCTAGATGCCTAAAGTCTGTTGAACAATGTTATCTTTCTGTTTTAAGATCCGCCTGTGGATCCATCTTACATTCCGTTGTAATATTTGATATTACTTTTGAATCGGATTGTAATATATTTATCTTTTGCTTCCGCTGTGCATTTTAATTGTTTTGTTTGACTATGATGATATCAACTACGTCACGATACTCCCCACCGGGCCCACCGGTAATACGTGGAAATATCGGGGTGTGACAGGTTGGTATCAGAGCCAACATTGAGCGAATTAAACACTAGCCTTTTGTGTTTAATCTCAATGACACAGTAGCACATTCCTTGACCTTCTGAGTCTAGACTTAACATAGGAATACTCTCACCTCTATTCGGAGAATTATTGCTTTCAATTCTATATATTTTAATTTGTCGCCAAGCAAAGAAGCCGTAATGGGAATTCTCCCCATCCGAAGCTTAGGAATGCAGAGCTTTGTACTGCGACTAGAATAAACGTGCAACCAAGGAGAAAACGTTCAGAAATAAAACGAAGAAGAAACTCCTTTTGCTGAAGTTCGTTTCCTTAGTAAGCCCTTATAAGAGCATACTTATCTTTCAGTCCCTTCGTGGACAACATTATTTCTTTCAAGTTCCGTTTAGGGAAATTCTGTACCTCCTTTGGAATCATGGGAATGTTTCATCTAAATTTTATTTATATCATTATATATGAACATAATAATAACATTCCTTTTATGAGACCTACCATTATAATAAAATGGAAAAATCTAAAAAGAGCAAGACCTAGCCCATGTGTCATTTTAAGACAGGGCCAAGATGGTAGTTCCTCAATTAGATTTAGATCCTTATTAACATCTCAATTTAGGATTGCTCTGCATTAAATATTAAAAAGAATCTTAAAGGTATAACCTAGCCTATATGTCATTTCAGATAAGGCCAAGATGGTAGAACCTATTCAAAAGATTCAAATCCTGGTTAACATCTATAAACATGTTAACATTCCTGGCAAATGTGATTCGATAAAATCACATAAATCATCCTTATATTGGATTCTCCCTAAACCCTTTCTTATTTTGTGAATTAAGCATCCATTAGGAATGAAATGCTTACGGGCCATATTCATTTTCAAATAAGACAAAAGACAGTCGTAGCCTACAACTCCCTGTCAAGAAAAGGCAATGAACAACGTTCAAGCCTAAATACCTTGATTCTACAAAATCATGGTTTATAATTTAAAGTTGCCCTTGTGAGTTGGCCTTTTGTGCCATAGTTATATTTTAATTAAATTTAGGATAATTATAATGAAAATCCTGAATAAAATAGATATCATTCCTTTTCTGCCAGTATAAAAAGAATCTTAAAAAGGTATAACCTATCTTGAATGTCATTAAAAGACCTAGCTATGATGGTAAAACCTGTTTAAAAGAGATTCAGATCCTTGTTAACATCTGAAAACTTGTTAACACTCCTGACAACAGTGATGCGATAAAATCACACTTGTCATCTTTATATTGGCAACTTTCCAAACCCCTTATTTAGCCTAAAAGATCAATAGGGATCATGGCTAATAAACGTCGAACATGATATACACATCAAAACATCCACTGGGATGAATACCTCCGGGCAAAGATGTATGCATGAAAAAAAAAGATGGTTTTATTTCATAACTTCTTGTCAAGACAATGAACTATGAAATTTTCCGATCCAAAGGAATCATTGATTATGTTTTAAAAATTTCCCTAGTGACAAGGCATCTGTGCCATCAAAAAGTCCTTTGGAACAAGCCCTTGTGCTATATAAAATGTCGGTACGACATTGACAGTCGTGACTTATGTCCTCTGTCTAATAAATATGAAGGATTATATTCCGTTTAAACGCCAAAGATGGTTTATTTAAAAACCTAGGCAAAACATAATCAAATAAATTTTATACTATCTATTGGCCTATATGGTTATTTACACCATGGTAATTTAATTATCAAATTCGACAATTCACTATATAATTAAATAAATTATTACTACTTGGTTTGTAGCCTTCAAAACTTTACCATGGCTGACTCCTATGAAGCTCACAATCATCCAGTTGATCAGAATAATAATGCAAGACTGAATGTAACGGGCACTGAGTTACAAGATATGTTAGATACAGCCGTAAACAAAGCTGTGGACTGAATATTAAAGGATCATAAGCGAAAGTGCGATAATACCCCAAATAAAGGTTACAAAAAGGGTAAGACCGGTTCAAACTATAACCAGTCCAAGCCAAAGGAGGCAAAACCCAAATGTAAAACATGCGGGAAGAAGCACTTCGGAAAATGCTTCTATGAACAGACCAGGGGATGTGTCATCTGTAAAGAGATGGATCACAAGACCCATGAATGCAAGGACTTGAAGGACGCCACATGCTATGGTTGTGGCGAGAAGGGGCACATAAAGAACCACTGCCCAAAGAAGGCGACTAAAAGGAAATGCACTTTAGAGTCACAAGCTAAGCCTTGTGAAATTTGTAATAAGGAAGGGCACAAGACTTTGGAGTGCCAAGACATAAAGGACGCAACCTGCTATGGTTGCAGTGAAATAGGGCACATCAAAACAAATTGCCCAAATAAAACCAAGAAGCCTGGGGAGGCTAAGAAGACCAAAGTTGGGGGCTCTCAAATGAATGCTCAAGAGGCCGTTCAGGATGGCAATGTCACAACAGGTACTTTCCTTATCAATTACGTTTATACTAGAGTATCATTTCATTTAAGTGCAAATAAGTCTTTCATAGACAATAGATTTTGTAAATTATTAAATCTGCCTGTTAAAACTCTAAGCGTTAAGTATGAAGTAGAATTGGCCGATGGTACCTCAGAGACTGCTTCAGCAATAATAGATGGATGTTTTATATCCATTAGGAACCATTCTTTTCCGCTGTCCTTGTTTCCGTTAAAATAGAGGGACTCGATATAGTGATAGGAATGGATTGGTCGTATTGTAACCAAGCCCATATTGTGGGTGATAAGAAGCAAGTAGTTATCAAAACTCCTTATGGTGAGCCTTTGACAATTCAAGGAGACACATGGTACGGATTGCCTAAGCACTTGTTGAAATTGGTATTTAATACCAAAGCTTCGAGTATGGAAAACTCATAAAAGACAAACAACAGTCGCGATGCTAGAAAGGCGGCAAATGTTAATGGTGCATCAAATGTGAACCTCAATGTTAATAGGGTTAATCTCCAAACTGTAATTAACGCAGCTGTTAGAAAGGCTATAAGAAATTCATGAAAAGGTTCAAGAAGCCGAATGCTGCTTGCTCTAAAACATATATCGCTGCCCATGTGAAGAGCTTTATTCATACTTCTAATGCGAAGAATAAACCAAATCATATATGGCAAGGAGCTCATTTTTTTTAGGATGTACTTAAAAGTACTTTGTCTCTTGGAAGTCAAGAGACTTCAATAGTAAAAAGGAGCCATCGATTGCAGAAAATTGTTGGATGAAGTAGAAACCATTAGGTGTATCAACAGTTATGCTAGAAAGGACACGGTGAGGTATGCGTCACAGGCATTCGATGGCAATATCCTTAATTAGTGAGGACATTAATGAAGTCCACAAGGAAGATCCTCTTATACAATGGGATGGTCCAAGTTTTAAGGACCTTATCAGAAAAACCTATTATCTGCTTCACGAAATGGAAAAAGAATTTTCTGACTCTCACCATAAAAGTTCTAGACTGTCAGCAGTATGTTACAAACTTTAACTCATTAATTGAGATAGTACCCTATTCCATTTGCCCAAAATCTAAGCTTAATGCAAATAATTATTGGTGGTTAGCAACGGCAATAAGAGGGCACATTAAGGTTTCAAAGTCTGTTTATTATAAATCCATAATGGATCTACCTCAGCTACTCATGTTTTATAGAGTAAGAAATAACCAGTAAAAGCTGAGACTGCCCTAAAATTTGTCAAAGATTTTGCAGCTAGGTTTAAAAGGATTAAGAATGGAGGCGCTTAACCCTCCTGAGGTATGATTAGAGGCAGTTCACATTAATATTGACACCAAATAAATCCCTTACTGTGATGTTATTGCTAGGAGTTACGTTTGGGTTCAAGTGCTGCTAAATCTCTCATAAGACCATAAGCTTAGCAAACTTTTAGAAATTTTCCCGTAAGAACCCCAGATATTAAGAGTAAGGTAAGACTTACAGGCAAAATCATAACAACCATTTCTTCTGTTACTGTCAGAAACCTTCAGGCGTAGAATTTTAGAAGTATCCTCTCTCTAGAGGAAGTGCGTCAGCATATATAGTTGATATCTCTTTAATCTTTATCGATTGCGAATACCAGATGGTATGATAAAAGCGCCATAGGAGGATTGGTGTATCTTAATATGTTCCATAGATTACTTCCATGCCTGATCAGTATGGAGGTTTAATGCAAGGGACCACAAAGATATTTCGATGGTCATATGGTACTAAACTCAACTAATGGTATTCATAGAAGATATCCAGAATGGAAGTTTCCAAATAAATGTCTCTGATTAAGGAATTCGTGGACTTGTAACATAAATGTGTCACTTATTTAACACAAGCAATGATGAATCAACTGGATCCTGAGATTTGGAAAATCTCTGTAACCTTCTTGTATCTTGATTATCTTCTCCTAAGATTTCCCTGTTTACCTCCTGAGAGGCAAGTAGAGTTAAGATTTATATCCTATTTAGGGCTGTATTATTATGAAATCTCCAAGACGGCTAGTACCATCATTGGAAGAATCGAAACCCAGATTAAGTAAGTTTTAAAATAGAGGATTCATATAGCCTAACTCAATATTCTGAGAATTCGGTACAGTAATTAAGAAAGACGGTTCATTTTGCTTATGCATTTATTACCGCAACCCTAATTAGGCAACAATTAAGAATTGCCATCAGCTGCCCAGGATCGTCGATTTGTTCGACTAACTGTAAGGATTAGCTTTTCCTTAAGATTAGTTTTAAGCAGTTGTTGGAATAACCATCTCACCTTAAACATAAGCTTTTTGTAATAGTTGTCATATAAGTATCAAGGCTGCTCCTTTGGAGACCTTGTATAGATGGAATGTTAAACATCTATTGTTAGACAGAAGATTAGTAAGTCCAATTATCAAAATCTGAAAGTTGCCTTGGAAACAACGAATAAGATCATACGGATCCATAACCATCTGTAAGTTGCCAGTATTCGGCAGAAAATCAAGGATTAATGACAGTAGCAACCCTCCTAAGTTCTTGTTAAGGAATAAGGTTCAACAAAAGATATCACCCTGGAAGGGTGTGCCAAATTTGTTAATTATCAGGCTAGTTAAGCTCTGAATATATAGAATCATTCGAAGGAATCGGATGTATCAAGATCAAATAGCTTATAAGCTAAAACTTATTTAAGGAGCTTGGCGGAGCTCGCAATGCATTACATACTAATGATTTAAGGATATGTTTCACCAATAAGTCGAGAAGCATTATCACGTGATGATATGCAGATTTATGTTATAATGAGAAACCTGTATCGATTGAGAATCGACAGGTTAGGAAGCTCCAAAGAGGATACATGTACCTATTATAGAGGTCAACTTGGGAGCTTGGAGAAGCTCCAGATATGCTATAGAAGTTAAGACCATTATGCGACATAAGTGCTTCCAGCATTTAGCAAATCTCAAGGTCGAGATTTCTTTTAAGGGGGTGAGGAAGTAACACCTCGTAAAATCACGTCCAATGAAGTATTGACACATGTAATAAACCCTAATGAAGTCAAACATTGAATTTAAGGGACTAATTTTTCGAAAAATCGAAAACTTTGATTATCAAAGGACTGGAAGTGTTAGCATACCTAAAATAAGTTTCTAAATAACCTCTCACAATATTTATATTCACAAATGAG
Organism: Helianthus tuberosus; assembly: GCA_030545235.1. Taxonomy (NCBI): domain Eukaryota; kingdom Viridiplantae; phylum Streptophyta; class Magnoliopsida; order Asterales; family Asteraceae; genus Helianthus; species Helianthus tuberosus. Next base: position 142,327 of record JARYGA010060916.1, read on the forward strand.
GCACTTGGCGATCGAGTGTAGCCGTTTGCGGAATTAATTGAAAGTTTGCGCAATGAAGGGTTAAAAGCGTCAACATGTTAATTCTTACCTTTAAGTAACCTTTTAACAAACCGGGAGCATCATGATATTCGATTATACTCTCAGGAATGCCAATTATTGTCCGACTAAGGTTTTTATGCCTATAAGTAAAGTTACGCGCAACTTTGAAAGTTAGAGGGACTAAAAGTGTCAATATGTTTAATTATACCTCTGAATGACCTTTTAGCGAACCTGAAGCATCGTGATGTTTAATAATACTCTCAAGAATGCCTAATATGGATTAGATGAGGCTTCGATGCTATTAAATGATGAGATGCGCAAGTTTGCGCAATAGAGGGACCTAAAGCGTCAACTTTTGAATCTACGCCTTTCGGTGACCATTTAAGCGAACAGGAGTGTAGTAATATTTAATAATATTCTTGGGAATGCCCATTATGGGCCATGGAAGGCTTGGATGTCAGTAAACGACATTTCGCGCTACTTTGTGCGATTAAAGGACTAATTGCGTCAAACTGCAAAAGTATGCAGATTCGTATGGTAACGGACCTTCTGGAATATGACCATGAGTTAAACATGCCCTATTTATCCTTTATATAGCTTAGATATAGGCTTGGAGGTGTTTAGTGCGCAAAAAAATAAACTTTTAAGTCATGGAGGGACTAAAAGTGTCAAAAAGTGCACAAGTTTGCATTTTCGCGCATATCTTACATTTTGGATATATCTGGAGACCCAAAAATTTATGTAAGCATTTAAATATTTTATTTTAGTGTTCGGCATGATAAAATTTCATTCGTCGCGTAATTTGGATCGTTTTTCGCGTCCGTTCGTGTTTCGTCGTAATTAGACGAACAACATGACCGTACGGCCAAACGAACCGACATCCGACATGTTTTTGAGCATGTTTCATGTCCCTCATATTTAGGCATCATTGTAGAGCCTTAGGAATGGCTTAACGGGCCTTAGACGTGCCTAAAATGACCTTAATTGCTCACAGGGACCAATTCTGTAATTTCTGGAAGTATGTTTGCTGATCTGGACTGTTAGGCGGGCCGCGTAAGGCCACACAGACACCTACGCGGGCCGCAAGGCATGATCAGGTTGCAGAAAACAAGTTATGTTGCTGGTTTTGTTGAAAACTGGTTTCTACACTCACAAATTCGAATCTAGGGGCTTGCCCACTGTTATATAAAACCACCTAACACTTGTTGTGATCTGGTTATAGCTCCCCGACACTTGTCGCGATCCTACGAGGTCCCGAAAAGTATATAAGGAGGTGGGTTTTCACTTTCACCTCACACCTCCATTCCTTTCTGCTTGGCTCTCTGAATTCAAAGGGATCCTGATCATATTAGGAACCTCCTTCAGCCCATAGGACCTCTTGTAAGTGTCCCTTCGTGCTTAGTTAATATTATTTAGCGTTTATAGCCGGAAAGTCAAGCGTTTTCGATAAACGCTTTGACTTTTAAACGGTTAAGCCATTGTTCCCAACGAACATGGCTACGTGACCGTAACTAGGTAGGTGTTAAACCCTCAAAAGGGCACCTCCTAGTTACCACGTTTACTTAGTTAAATTGTCGGGTCAAATAAAAGTCAAACGGGTTAGTTTTAAATAAAATTCATAACATAACTATTAATTTAAAAGCCATAAAATCAGTTTTCTTACTTTAATAATTGGTAAATATTAGTTGATCTTGCCTAAGCATGATTCAACCCGACAATTCTAAGTATAGGCTCGGTTCGGAACCGAAAGTCGCAAAAGTTGACTTTTGCTTTGACTTTCAGTTCTGACCCGATTTAGCTTAGTTTAGATATGCCTTAGGATTCCTTTAGGACCATGTTATAAGTTAGTGTAACCCTCTGTGGTTATACAACTTGGATCCTTAGTTATCCTATTCATTTACATGTTCCCGTTATATGCGTAAATGTTGACCATTATGCCCTTTTGACTCTAAAACGAGAATTTTGAAAATATGAGAGGACAATAATCTTTATTACTGGTTTATAAACTTGTCCTTAAAATTTGACATCAGTTTGAGGTATAGATTAGGAGTTATGCTCAATAGCGTAATTAGAAAGTTTTTTATTAATTAAACGGCGTAATTAGCATAAAGCCTATCTAAACCCAATTTTTGATACCAAACTTTTTACCTACTGATGTAAAATAATATTTTGGGATTTTTGAAGATTTTTTATTATTTTTAGGCTGAGCATAACATAGGGTTCTAGCTTTGATTCGGTTATTGTCGATTTTGCCCTTTTGGCCTATAAAATGAGTTTTACAAATCATTTTGATACCAAACCTTTTTCTACTGATCTTATATGATAAATAAAATATTTTAAGCCTTCTGGAATAATAAAATTATCAGCTCTCATTATAAAACCTGGCAATCGCTTAAAATCGCCTTTTTACGCCTTTTAAACGCATAGTATGTATTAAAACTATTTTTATCATATAAGACTTGATACCTACTGATATTTTAAGTAAATTATTATACTTTAACACTAAGCAAAATTCTTTAACTCAGATTTCCAGATTTGACCTTTTAAAGCTTACGTGAAATTACCAAAATGCCCCTATGGTGCATAGTTTGGTTATAATTAATAAATTTCACATATATACAATACCATACTGATATGACTTATTAAATTAAGTGTTTTTACTGATTATATCAGACCTAAACCTCAGATTAATATATAAACTCTTTTAAACCTTTAAAATGTCCAAAATACCCCTACGGGGCATAAATTGGTTTTAGATTCGTTTTGGGCATAATGGAAGGTATCCTACTGGTATCACAACGTATTTAAGGCATATTAACTTAGGAAACCTGTTCATGACTTTTGTGGTTACCCGTTACACACTTTTCGCGTTCGGATCGGCTTATGTAACTAGTTTGCATAAATTAGCCGAAACGGGTCAAACCTTATCATTTTTATCTCAAAATCCAGAATGTGTTCAGTTAACCCTTATTACACAAGTGTACAAGCTTGTCGGGTCTAAACCATATTCAAATCCGGTCTTCGCTTAATCATGCGTTTTGAACCGTATCCTCCTTTAAAACTAACCGGTCTAAGCATAGGCTTAATTAAGACCCGTTAGGAATCTAATAGGTTATTAAAAACCTTCGTTCCAGATTAAGAGCCCCAGTAAAAGTACTTGTGCTTGCTGACTAGGATATACGGCTGAGTATAAATTGCATTTTTAAGCTCAGGTAAATACTTTTAACTTATTTTCCCTTATACGGGCTTGGGGTACGGTATATAAAATACTGCTTGGTCGGGTATTGAATTTTTAATCATATGAAGGTTAAATCATTGAGATAACCCGTTTAAATTGTTTTGTTTGCTTAAAGCCTTTGGGGGGTTAATGACCATGTCCCGGATATCCTTGGCATCATTTTAAGAAATGGCCACGACCTAAGCACGGGGTGTAGGCGTACACCCGACAGTGCATATATAAATAATAAGGTATAATCGCCAGTTTCGGGAATAACCCACCGCGGGGCTATATCATGTGGTGTGTCTATTAATCTTTAACCCGGTGTCAATCCGGGCTACTGAACGCATAAGAAACATGTAATTCTTTTACAAGTTTATATATAAACAATTATCCCAAGTTATAAAAAGTTTTGTGCCATGTGCATTCAAATCAATTTTCTAAAACATTTTCAAAATGAGTCAGTTAATTGTATTTACCAGTGTAAACTGACGTATTTTCTATAAAGATTAAGTGACAGGTACTGTACGTAATTGGCTGGGAGCTCAGGGCGTTAATAGGGAATCTCGCAAGTTCTAGATGCCTAAAGTCTGTTGAACAATGTTATCTTTCTGTTTTAAGATCCGCCTGTGGATCCATCTTACATTCCGTTGTAATATTTGATATTACTTTTGAATCGGATTGTAATATATTTATCTTTTGCTTTCGCTGTGCATTTAAATTGTGTTGTTTGACTATGATGATATCAACTACGTCACGATACTCCCCACCGGGCCCACCGGTAATACGTGGAAATATGGGGGTGTGACAACTTTGACCAGAACTAGTCTCTTGTGCTTGAGGTTCTTGACTTTCCTGTCTTCAATCTGTAGATGCCTTTCTACGAATTTGAGTTGTTCATTTACCTCTATATCCTTAAGAGGCACTATTAGTGATTCATCAGCTAAACACTTTTTGAGATTAGATACATGAAACACATCATGTATTCCTGCCATTTCCTTTGGCAGTTGTAGCTGATAGGCTACAGGTCCTATTCTTCTAATAATCTCAAAAGGTCTAACATATCTGGGACTTAGCTTTCATCTTTTGATGAATCTTACTATTCCTTTCCAAGGAGAGACTTTTAATAATACTTTATCTCCTGCTTGAAATTCCAATGGTTTGCGTCGGTTATCAGCATAACTTTTCTGTCGATCACGTGCTGCTTTCAGTCGTTCCTTAACTTGAATAATCTTGTCGGTTGTTTCTTGCACAATCTCAGGTCCAGATAGTTGCTTTTCCCCAATTTCTGCCCAACAGACTAGGGTTCGGCACTTTCGTCCATAAAGTGCTTCGAATGGTGCAGCATTGATACTTGTGTGATAACTATTATTATAAGAAAATTCTATTAAAGGTACGTGATCGTCCCAATTACCTCCGAAATCAATTACACAAGCTCTAAGCATATCTTCCATTGTCTGAATTGTCCTTTCGCTTTGTCCGTCCGTTTGAGGATGATAAGCTGTGCTTAGATTTAACTTGGTTCCCATGGCTTTTTGGAAACTTGACCAAAAATGAGAGGTAAAACGACTATCTCTATCAGAAACAATTGATAAAGGTATTCCATGTAAAGAAACAATTTCATTTACATATAATTTAGCTAGCTGTTCCAAACTGAAAGTTTCCTTCATTGGTAGGAAATGAGCTGACTTGGTTAGCCTATCTACAATCACCCAGATTGTATCATTACCTTTCCTTGTTTTGGGTAATTTAGTAACAAAATCCATTGTTATTAATTCTCATTTCCATACTGGCATTTCTAACTGTTGCAACAGACCTGAGGGTTTCTGGTGTTCAGCTTTAACTTGTGAACAGGTTAAACATTTAGAAACATAAGTTGCTATGTCCTTTTTCATTCCTATCAACCAGAAATTCTTTCTTAAATCCTGGTACATCTTATCATTTCCTGGATGCATCGTATATTTGGACTTATGGGCTTCTTCTAATATACGATGACGCAGGTTTCCTAATTTAGATATCCACATTCTCTTTTCATGGAATCTCCAAATTCCATCTGTTCCTTGTTTTAATTCCTTAATCATTCCTTTAAATTTTTCAGTATCATTTTTTATTACTGATTCTTGTGCTTTTCTAATTTGATCATTTAAATCTACTTGTAGATTTAATTTAAGAGAACGTACCCTTTTTGGCTATTCATGATATTTTCGACTTAAAGCATCAGCCACTACATTTGCTTTTCCTTCATGGTACTGGATATCACAATCATAATCACTAAGCATCTCTATCCAGCGTCTCTGTCTCATATTCAATTCCTTTTGCCCGAAAACATACCTTAAACTTCTATGATCAGTGAATATGGTAAACTTATTACCATAAAGGTAATGTCTCCAAATCTTAAGGGCAAACATTATAGCTCCTAATTCAAGATCATGGGTTGAATAATTCTCCTCATGATTCTTAAGTTGTCTAGACGCATAGGCTATAAGCTTTTAACGTTGCATTAATACACATCCATAACCTAATTTGGAAGCGTCACAATAGACTACAAAGTCTTCAGTTCCTTCTGGTAACGCTAGTATGGGTGTATTAGTTAATCTTTGTTTAAGAATTCTAAATGCTTCTTCTTGCTTTGGTCCCCATTCAAACTTAATGGATTTACAGGTTAACTTAGTTAAAGGAATGGCTATTCTAAAGAAATCTCGAATAAATCTTCTATAATAACCGGCTCATCCTAAGAAACTTCTAACCTCGGTTGGTGACTCAGGGGTCTTCCATTTAGTAATTGGCTCGATTTTAGATGGATCTACATGAATTCCTTCATGGTTTACTAAGTGTCCGAGAAACTGTACCTGTTCTAACCAAAATTCACATTTTGAAAACTTAGCATAAAGTTTTTCCTTTCTAAAAAATCCAAAAAGTAAAAAAAAAATTCTAAAAATTCAAAAAAATTATAAAAAATCAAAAATATTCTAAAAAAATCCAAAAAACTCTAAAAAATAAAAAAAAAAACAAAAAAACAAATAAAAACATCCAAAAAATTCTAAAAAATAAAAAAAATTCAAAAAATCCTAAAAACTCCAAAAATTTCTAAAAAATCAAAAAACAATAAAAAATCCAAAAAATTATAAAAAAAAAAAAAATCTTAAAAATCCAAAAAGTTAAAAAAATCAAAAAAATTCTAAAAAATCTAAAAATTAATAAAAAATCTAAAAACCCAAAAAAAATTAAAAAAACCCATAAACAAATTTAAAAAATAAAAAAAATCTAAATAATAAAAAAATAATAAAAAATCCAAAAAAATCTAAAAATAAAAAAATCAAATAAATTTCAAAAAAATAATTTTTTGAATTTTTTGGATTTTTTGGATTTTTTAGAATTTATTTGAATTTTTATTATTTTTTAGATTTTTTTTAATTTTTGGGATTTTTTATTATTTTTTAGAATTTTTTTTATTTTTTAGAATTTTTTGGATTTTTTATTATTTTTTAGATTTTTTTTTGAAATTTTTAGATTTTTTGGATTTTTTATTACTTTTTAGAATTTTTTTTTGTTTTTTTAGAAAATTTTTTGATTTTTTAGAATTTTTTGAACTTTTTATTATTTTTGAATTTTTTTGATTTTTTGGATTTCTTACTATTTTTTAGAGTTTTTTTTTGGATTTTTTATTATTTTTTAGAATTTTTTTGATTTTTAATAAATTATTTTGATTTTTTTATAATTTTTTGAACTTTTTATTATTTTTTAGAATTTTTTTTGATTTTTTAGAATTGTTTGGATTTTTTTATTATTTTTTAGATTTTTTTTGAATTTTTAGTATTTTTAAAAAAAAATTATTATTTTTTAGAATTTTTTTGATTTTTTAGAAATTTTTTTGATTTTTTAGAAATTTTTTGAACTTTTTATTATTTTTTAGAATTTTTTTGATTTTTTAGACTTTTTTGAATTTTTTATTATTTTTTAGATTTTTTTTGATTATTTAGAAATTAACTTTTTATTATTTTTTAGATTTTTTTATTTTTTAATTTTTTTTATACTTTTGAATTTTTTGGATTTTTTTGAAATTTTATAATTTTTTATGATTTTTTATGATTTTTGGAATTTTTTTCAATTTTTATAATATTTTATAATTTTTTTGGATTTTTTAGAATTTTTTTCAATTTTTAAAACTTTTAACAATTGTTTATAAATAGGGGTAATTTTGTCTTTTTAGGTATTTTTAAATTCTAATTCCATTAATACATTTATCAACCAAACACATCTATTGATTTCAAAGGAATCCATCAAATTCCAATTCAAATTCCAATTCCCATAGGGATTCCAATTTCAATTCCTATACATTCTGCGAACCAAACGCCCCCAAAGGATACATCATTGACCTGAAGTCGTTTTTGGTGTTCTTGGGTGTCATATAAAATAGAGTTTTTCGTTATCAATGGTAACGTATAGACCATTACTATATTCGGGATGTTAATTTATTGTCTTTTATCTTCATAAAAGTACAAGCTTTTTAAATTAATGGCAATATACATGATCGTTCCTTGTCGTTAACAGCAACGCGTAGACTTGGTGTTGCTTCTGACCCAATTTCGACTCCCACTCTCCCAATTATTTTCTGCGGCATCCAGGTGAAGGGCGAATATGGGTGGCGCCGGTTCGTCTTGGGTGGGAGGCGAGGTTTTACTGATTATTTCACTGTCGTGCCTTGGGGGGTGGAGGTCGGGTTTCCGCGCATCTGGCAGAGCCAAGCGCCTGGCGATGGTCAAGTAGCTAGTCGACCTTGGCCACAACACCCGGTGTCACGGTGGTTGGCACGTAGTTCCTTACCATTCAAAAGAAAACAACAACGCGTAGACTACCCATCTGTTCCGATCGCTGGCCCATTTATGTTTTTCCAGCTAAGCCTTATTTTTTACTTTTTTATATATCTGAGGGGATTTTGGTCACTTCAATGCACTTCACTAGGCATATTTAACCGACATTCATTCCATAGACTATACTGTGAACAAACAACGGGACCAAAGATGTAATAAATGAAAACCATTGGGACCATCCGCATTAAATCAAGATTTTGTCATTGACCTAAACTGCTTGTTCTTCTAGGGTCCCATCCCATGTACAAAAGAGGTTTCATTATCAGTGGTAATGTGTGGACCGTTTCTAATTGATTCGTGATGATTATGTGTCGTTAAAAAAGAACTGTCTTTTATTATTATTATTATTATTATTATTATTATTTTATTTTATTTTTTATTATTATTTATTATTAAAATACAACTCAAAGCACTAGTGATTTACCAGTATGTACAGCAACAACATAACACAATTTGTAAAAGCAACAACTTTTTACTGTATTCAACACAAAAGTTATTATTTTACTAATATTGGAGTAAAGAACTCCCCGCTAGCGTTATGCGCATATAATGTATATATGTGTGGGTGCTCGGGGGGGCAAAAGTGAAAGTGCACTAATTTTAACGTTATTTTACTAATTTCGTGAAAATAATGTTAAAAGAAGGGATGGTTAATCATGAATCATGTGGTGGCGTTGATAACCGAAATACAAGGGAGTACATGCACTAATCGGCATTTGTCTTAATTGCTGAGTGTTATGTGTCACACCCCGACCACGTGAGACAACGAAACGTGGCGGAAATGTCGAGGAGTGTTGTAACAGAATTAATGTTTCAAATCCATGGCAATTGAAGTTTCGTTTAATTAATCAAAAGTGTTACAATGTCTTAATAAACAAAGAAGTACAACATAATTAACTAGTCTTGTCTCGTTTTAAGTCACTAAGGCACAGGTCCGCCTAAGTATGTCTTGATAAGTCCTATGCTTCATCTCCTGAAAACACATGTGAAAATAGGTACGTCAGCATAAAAATGCCGGTGAGATACATAGGTTTTGTGAAAATAGAATTCATGACTTATGTTTGAGAAAATGTTTAGTCATGAACCTTGTAATTTGCTTTGTCTTGTAAATCATTTGAAAAACAATAAGTTCAGATGATATGTATAAATAAGTGAAATAATGTATGGTTAAATAAATAACCATTTAAGATGAGTTTGTATAAGATAAGTTGTTTGTAAAACAATGTCTTGTGAAAAGTATGTTATTTGTATAAAATGTTCTATGTATCAAACTGAAATGATTCAAATAACGCTACGACATGTAATGCCATACAAACACTTATATATAGGAAGTACCAGCGGCGTATCCACCATGTTTGTATCATATTACACACGCATCGTTACTTAATCACTTAATCAAACCAAACCACCAATATAGAATGTCTATGTTTAACAATTGTAGAAATGTTTATGTATGGTAAGTAATGTAAAGTTAAACGAATAACCTTATAGTAGCATATCAAAAGTATACTTTGGATTTGTAAGTAACATATTAAACTATGTTTTGGTTTCATAAGTAACATATCAAAATATGCTTTGGATGTGATAAATAACATATTAAACTATGTTTTTGGTTTAGTAAGTAACATATCAAAATATGCTTTGGATGTGATTAATAAAATAAATATGTTTGTTTTGTACAATACCACACATGAGAGTATATCAAACTATACTTTAATAGTGTGATTTAAGAATTCATTCAGACCTGGTGCATCAAAATACACCTTTGAGACTATAAGGATACCACAAAGGCAATCCCTATTTGGATGGAGCAACAAATTGGTTTCAGACATTCCATGCCAACAGGAATGGGGTGTCAAATCCTATAGCGCTATATCATACTAACAATCGGTCTGGTGAACAAAATAAGTACAATTCAACCATTTATTTTATGTTTTTAGAGAAATCAGTGTTTAAAACCATAGATAGTCATTTAGTTTGTCAAAAGATAAGTAATAACTTATATGATCAAATGTCAAAATGTAAGTATGTGATGAAATCAGCTGTACTAAGTAATGCACACAATAGGCACACGTAGCATGAAATGTAATGTAAAATGATGTACCAAGTATGCTAAGTTAACATACGAAGCAGAAAAGTCATGTAAATCAATGTACTAATAGTGTACTAATGAACATAACCAGTATATGATGTGAAAACAGGAAAGCACGAAAGTAACAAGTAGGCACATGTGTTTCACCCCAAAACAGTTTGGAAAACAGTAAAAGAGGGGTTCTATGTACTCACCTGAGATTTCTCAGATGTCTAAAGATAACCACCAAGTAATGCTAGAGATCTCGGAATATCAAACGGCACCTAATATAGGTAACTACATTAATAAACCGGACCTAAATCGGAGGATTTAGATAGAATGAGGGTTCGTAAACCAAACGAGTATAGAGACTCGTGTCATATGGTTTAACAAAGCCTACATACTAAATGAAACCTAACCTAATTGTTTTCGACCCATCGCGACCCATTAAGGTAGCTTATGCTACTTTAACGCGTCGTGCGCGTGAAACGCGTTCGGACCGCCTAACTAGTCCTATGACAAGTAGAATATGCCTAAACATGTTACATAATCAGTTATGTGACAAAGGTTTAGGTTACATATGCTTAATTACCAATTATACATGAAAAGGGTATTCTGGTAATTTACCTAAGGCATATAAACTACCTATCATACAACTACTTAAACGATGTGACCATAGGGTATAACCTCGGAAGGTTATTCCCTACCTACTATGGTCACCTAATGTATTTGGTCGGATCCTAATGATCGACCAAATGGGTCGAGTTCGAAGGTATAGGCGATTTATCAGATCGCCTACCCTACGACTCTAGACAACGTGGTAATCAGTAGGCATAGTCCCAAGGGACTATGACCATCGTGATTACAATCACGTTGCGAAGTTCAAACGAACTTCGCATTGACCATTACTGGTCAACGCTGAAAGTCAAACTAAGTTTGACTTTCTGACTCGAAAAGCAATAAAATAAGGAAAAGAACGAAAGAATACTTACGAAGGGTCCCCGAATGCTAACTTCGATTCAAAAATCTCAGGTATGAAACAATAGTTTCAACTTAGAGTTTCTCAAATCAAAGTTCTAGTGAGTTTAGCAATGGGGGTAATGGGGTATTTATAGTTTTCGGGTAACCGTTAAGATCATTTCATGGAATAACGTGATTCGATCACATCCGTACACTTGTTGGAAGGTTATGGAAGCTAAAATATGATCTTATCAGCTGACTATGCGAATTAGAACATGTGGTGGAGGATGGAACAGCTGCAAACAGGCTGTGAAATACACTGCATCTGGTCTGCAGACCCCTAGCGCACCGCTACGTTAAAAGTGTAGCGCACCGCTAGGCCCTAGTTTGGCAGAATTACACTTTTGGTCCCTGTATTGCAATCAGCCCATTTTCGACACGTTTAAGGCCCGTTAACCCCATTTCAAAGCTCTAAAATGAAGTTAAAGTATAGGGAACTTAAAACATGTTCAAAAATATCTCGGATGTCGGTTCGTTTGGCCGTACGAACGCGATGTTCGCTTAATTACGACGGAATGCGCATAAGCGCGAAAAACGAACCAAAAGACGCGACGAATGGATTTTTCTTATGGCGAACACTAAAATAAAATATTTTAGTGCTTACATAAATTTTTGGATGTCCGGAAGAATTCAGAACGTAAGTTATGCGCGAAAATGTAAACTTGTGCACTTTTTGACACTTTTAGTCCCTGAATGACCCAAAAGTTTATTTTAGCACACCGAACACCTCAAAGCCTATTTTTAAGCTATATGAAGGATATTTATGGTATGTTTAACTTATGGCCATGTTCCGGAATGTCTGTTACAGCTCAAATTGGCATACTTTCGCAGTTTGTCAACTTTAGTCCCTGTAAGCGATTTAACTTGATTTTGCCATACCAAAGCCTTCAAAACTTATTTCTAAGTTATGTAAAGGTTATTTAAGGTATGTTAAGTCTATTTCACTATTCCAGAGTGTTTGTTGCATTAAACTGGTTATATTTACGCATCAGTGCGTGTATAACCTTCCAGAAAGTGATTTAGAGCTTGAAATTGAACTAGAGTTGATATGTGCAAATGATACACATATATTTAACAAATCCCAAGTATGAAATACAATATTTCATTGGTTTGGCATTTTTCTGATGGTTGAAGTGACACAGGTGTTACAGTCTCCCCTACTTTAGGAAATTTCGTCCCGAAATTTAATTTTAGAGGAAACTTGTGAAGACAGCTGTGACGATTTCGCCTTCTAATAGATCCTTTAAACCCTTAAGTAAAACTCTGGGCCATGTTAGGAATTTTAGCGAATTTGATAACCATCAAAGTGAATTCCTTGCAGTAGTAAAACATGGAATTTTGAACTACGGACAGAAGAACGTTTCTTATGAAGACTTATCATAGGAAACTTGGTGTGTGATTGAGATCAGAATTGAGAATAAATGACATTGGTCGAGGTCCAAGACTTCTCCCGTATCATTATTCTTGTCACTGTAGGTCTTAACACATGACAAAGCTTCCTGTGGTTTCTGTGCACTGAATTCCATAATTATGTAGGCCTCCATAATTACGTAATTCCTTGCCCAGTCCGCACAGTTCATTTCATAATGCGTAGAGGAAAAAATCAATTGAATAAACATGAAGCGACCTGACTAGACCACCAAAGGGTCCTTTTAATTTGATCAATGAACGAGCCTTTTAATTAGATCAACGCATGATCTTCTTAACTAGACCGTCGCACAATCTCGTTAAATAGACCACTTAAGGGATCTTATAAATTATATCATCACATGATATTTCTAATCAGATTTTCAAAATCAATCTGTTTGACCAGACCATGCAAGAGGTCCAATTTATAGAATAGTACTTTAAAACCCAAAGGACTTGACTACTACGTAGAAGTCCATTAAGGATTTAAGATAGTATCTTTGGATATCCTTCTATGAATCCCTCATATAAGATATGGAAGATTCTACGAGGATTTGGATGGGTCACAAACAACCACAAAACATAGAAGAAAACACATAAGCACATAATTAGTTAACTTGATTCTTTAATTCGTTCTCTTTAGGTATAGATAATTAAAGCACACTAGGAATCCAATCCATGGATTTCATTTGGCACTTTAATCTTTTCAAGAATCTATCTTATGAAGATAGAAGGATTCTTAGTAAGAATTTGGCTTTGTTTCTTAAAAGAAACAAGTGTTTAAGGTTCTAGGGGAGATCACAAGTGATCATAAAATGACAGAACCACACGAGTAGTTTGTATTTGGGTTGACATCATAAGGTTGTATCAAACATTCACACAATCGTATCAGTTTTTGCAAAAATAAAAACGACGAATTTTTATTTATATAACAACTGACTTGTCTTTAAACGTCAAAGATTACAACCAAGGGAAAATAACAAAACACTAGTTGTTTACTGCTGCATCATTGTTTCCGTCTGCCTTATTGATGTTAAATGCTCATCCACGCGCTGGAGGTGCGTTAACAAGTCTTGGGCAATTGTTCCTGTAGTGGGTAAGGTCACCACAGTTATAACATGACCCCGGAGGGAACCGTGCTTGAACAGCAGCAGGGTTTGCAGCAGCTTGATTTGCAAAACGACAAACATTGATCAAATGTCCCAACCGCCCACAGTGGGTACATTTGTGACACTGTTCTTGCGCTAGATGATGACGGTTGCATTTGTTGCACAAAGGTGCGGTACCAACATAGTTTTGCCTTTTGCGAGGTTGTGCTGGTTGGTTTAGTGCAACCTGTTTGTCTTGAGCAGATACAGCGCAGTTTTGAGAGGCTTTGCGCTTCTTCTTCTTGGACACCTCAGCATTTTCTTCCTTTGGTTCCACATGAGCAGTCTTGTCAGATGGTCTTGGGTCGCCCTTCCGAAACAGCTTTTTCTTTCTGATGTGGGATTCAGTCAGAGTGGCAGACAGTTCAATGGCTTGTCTGACAGTAGTAGGGTTGCTGCCAGTAACAATATCCTGAACTAAGTCAGGAAGACCATCTGTATATTTCTCGATCGCCTTATCCACAGGAGTAACCATAGCAGGACACAACAGGCTCAATTCTTCAAAACGGTCAGTATAGGCTCGATGTTCACCACTGTCTTGCTTCAAATCATCAAACTCCCTCTCCAAAGCTCGTAGTTCATGACGAGGGCAAAACTCCTTCATCATAAGAGCCCTAAGCTCAGCCCAAGTCTGCGCTAATGCTACATCAGCACCGCGATCTCTCATCACCCCGTTCCACCACGTGAGAGCCCTCTTCTGAAACACACTCGAAGAAAACTCGACCTTGCGATTTTCAGGACACTGAACATGACGGAAAGTATTCTCAATGCTTTCGAACCATTGAAGAAGCCCAGTTGCTCCCTCAGAACCACTAAACTTGAGTGGTTTAGCCGAGTTGAAACTCTTGAAGTTGCATGGAGCATTGTTGTTGTTGATGGCTTGCATCATTTGAGCATAAAGATTTGGGAAGGCAACAGCCATTTGCTGCGCGATGATTTCCGCCAGTTCGGCATTTGCAATCTGATTGTCGCGTCGAGGAGGCATTCTAAAAGAGGAACATGAAAAGAAACGAGTGAGAGATTTAGACGAAATGAATGAGATGAATCAAATCTGATGAAAGCAAGGATAGTGGTCATTTGTTTGTTACTACAAAGTAAACAAACTACACACAGTGTCTAATCAAAGTAAATGGATTAAAATAATGTATCGCGAAGACATGCTCGCCTATAAGTGAACACTCATCCCAAGAATTCCCAGGTAAGCACAACTGGTCTCGCGTCTGATGAGATGTATACGAAGTGCTTGCCTAGACAGAAAACCCAGAATACAGGCATTCACCCTTCCAGTTTGCACGTGTTCACATTATTTAAAACCCAAAACCTTAACGAGATTTTGAAAACTCAAAGGGGTTCAAAACCATATAATAAAGGGTTCAAAACCTTACAATAGAGAGTTCAAAACCTAGTAATCAATCATCCTAGAACAGATGATTAATTTTCAAAGCGGTTTTGAAATTTATGTTCTTGTTGTGGTCGTCGCCTAAGGATAGGTGACGGTATTGTTTTATGACTAAACGCAAGTAAACTCGCGTTAGGGTCCTAGAAAAGTTATAGACTAGGTCAAAACATTACTAATAACCTAATTCCCTATAACCATTGGCTCTGATACCATCTTTTCTGTCACACCCCGACCACGTGAGACAACGAAACGTGGCGGAAATGTCGAGGAGTGTTGTAACAGAATTAATGTTTCAAATCCATGGCAATTGAAGTTTCGTTTTATTAATCAAAAGTGTTACAATGTCTTAATAAACAAAGAAGTACAACATAATTAACTAGTCTTGTCTCGTTTTAAGTCACTAAGGCACAGGTCCGCCTAAGTATGTCTTGATAAGTCCTATGCTTCATCTCCTGAAAACACATGTGAAAATAGGTACGTCAGCATAAAAATGCCGGTGAGATACATAGGTTTTGTGAAAATAGAATTCATGACTTATGTTTGAGAAAATGTTTAGTCATGAACCTTGTAATTTGCTTTGTCTTGTAAATCATTTGAAAAACAATAAGTTCAGATGATATGTATAAATAAGTGAAATAATGTATGGTTAAATAAATAACCATTTAAGATGAGTTTGTATAAGATAAGTTGTTTGTAAAACAATGTCTTGTGAAAAGTATGTTATTTGTATAAAATGTTCTATGTATCAAACTGAAATGATTCAAATAATGCTACGACATGTAATGCCATACAAACACTTATATATAGGAAGTACCAGCGGCGTATCCACCATGTTTGTATCATATTACACACGCATCGTTACTTAATCACTTAATCAAACCAAACCACCAATATAGAATGTCTATGTTTAACAATTGTAGAAATGTTTATGTATGGTAAGTAATGTAAAGTTAAACGAATAACCTTATAGTAGCATATCAAAAGTATACTTTGGATTTGTAAGTAACATATTAAACTATGTTTTGGTTTCATAAGTAACATATCAAAATATGCTTTGGATGTGATAAATAACATATTAAACTATGTTTTTGGTTTAGTAAGTAACATATCAAAATATGCTTTGGATGTGATTAATAAAATAAATATGTTTGTTTTGTACAATACCACACATGAGAGTATATCAAACTATACTTTAATAGTGTGATTTAAGAATTCATTCAGACCTGGTGCATCAAAATACACCTTTGAGACTATAAGGATACCACAAAGGCAATCCCTATTTGGATGGAGCAACAAATTGGTTTCAGACATTCCATGCCAACAGGAATGGGGTGTCAAATCCTATAGCGCTATATCATACTAACAATCGGTCTGGTGAACAAAATAAGTACAATTCAACCATTTATTTTATGTTTTTAGAGAAATCAGTGTTTAAAACCATAGATAGTCATTTAGTTTGTCAAAAGATAAGTAATAACTTATATGATCAAATGTCAAAATGTAAGTATGTGATGAAATCAGCTGTACTAAGTAATGCACACAATGGGCACACGTAGCATGAAATGTAATGTAAAATGATGTACCAAGTATGCTAAGTTAACATACGAAGCAGAAAAGTCATGTAAATCAATGTACTAATAGTGTACTAATGAACATAACCAGTATATGATGTGAAAACAGGAAAGCACGAAAGTAACAAGTAGGCACATGTGTTTCACCCCAAAACAGTTTGGAAAACAGTAAAAGAGGGGTTCTATGTACTCACCTGAGATTGCTCAGATGTCTAAAGATAACCACCAAGTAATGCTAGAGATCTCGGAATATCAAACGGCACCTAATATAGGTAACTACATTAATAAACCGGACCTAAATCGGAGGATTTAGATAGAATGAGGGTTCGTAAACCAAACGAGTATAGAGACTCGTGTCATATGGTTTAACAAAGCCTACATACTAAATGAAACCTAACCTAATTGTTTTCGACCCATCGCGACCCATTAAGGTAGCTTATGCTACTTTAACGCGTCGTGCGCGTGAAACGCGTTCGGACCGCCTAACTAGTCCTATGACAAGTAGAATATGCCTAAACATGTTACATAATCAGTTATGTGACAAAGGTTTAGGTTACATATGCTTAATTACCAATTATACATGAAAAGGGTATTCTGGTAATTTACCTAAGGCATATAAACTACCTATCATACAACTACTTAAACGATGTGACCATAGGGTATAACCTCGGAAGGTTATTCCCTACCTACTATGGTCACCTAATGTATTTGGTCGGATCCTAATGATCGACCAAATGGGTCGAGTTCGAAGGTATAGGCGATTTATCAGATCGCCTACCCTACGACTCTAGACAACGTGGTAATCAGTAGGCATAGTCCCAAGGGACTATGACCATCGTGATTACAATCACGTTGCGAAGTTCAAACGAACTTCGCATTGACCATTACTGGTCAACGCTGAAAGTCAAACTAAGTTTGACTTTCTGACTCGAAAAGCAATAAAATAAGGAAAAGAACGAAAGAATACTTACGAAGGGTCCCCGAATGCTAACTTCGATTCAAAAATCTCAGGTATGAAACAATAGTTTCAACTTAGAGTTTCTCAAATCAAAGTTCTAGTGAGTTTAGCAATGGGGCTAATGGGGTATTTATAGTTTTCGGGTAACCGTTAAGATCATTTCATGGAATAACGTGATTCGATCACATCCGTACACTTGTTGGAAGGTTATGGAAGCTAAAATATGATCTTATCAGCTGACTATGCGAATTAGAACATGTGGTGGAGGATGGAACAGCTGCAAACAGGCTGTGAAATACACTGCATCTGGTCTGCAGACCCCTAGCGCACCGCTACGTTAAAAGTGTAGCGCACCGCTAGGCCCTAGTTTGGCAGAATTACACTTTTGGTCCCTGTATTGCAATCAGCCCATTTTCGACACGTTTAAGGCCCGTTAACCCCATTTCAAAGCTCTAAAATGAAGTTAAAGTATAGGGAACTTAAAACATGTTCAAAAATATCTCGGATGTCGGTTCGTTTGGCCGTACGAACGCGATGTTCGCTTAA
This sequence comes from Helianthus tuberosus, assembly GCA_030545235.1. Lineage (NCBI taxonomy): Eukaryota > Viridiplantae > Streptophyta > Magnoliopsida > Asterales > Asteraceae > Helianthus > Helianthus tuberosus. Next base: position 160,574 of record JARYGA010060916.1, read on the forward strand.
TTACGACGGAATGCGCATAAGCGCGAAAAACGAACCAAAAGACGCGACGAATGGATTTTTCTTATGGCGAACACTAAAATAAAATATTTTAGTGCTTACATAAATTTTTGGATGTCCGGAAGAATTCAGAACGTAAGTTATGCGCGAAAATGTAAACTTGTGCACTTTTTGACACTTTTAGTCCCTGAATGACCCAAAAGTTTATTTTAGCACACCGAACACCTCAAAGCCTATTTTTAAGCTATATGAAGGATATTTATGGTATGTTTAACTTATGGCCATGTTCCGGAATGTCTGTTACAGCTCAAATTGGCATACTTTCGCAGTTTGTCAACTTTAGTCCCTGTAAGCGATTTAACTTGATTTTGCCATACCAAAGCCTTCAAAACTTATTTCTAAGTTATGTAAAGGTTATTTAAGGTATGTTAAGTCTATTTCACTATTCCAGAGTGTTTGTTGCATTAAACTGGTTATATTTACGCATCAGTGCGTGTATAACCTTCCAGAAAGTGATTTAGAGCTTGAAATTGAACTAGAGTTGATATGTGCAAATGATACACATATATTTAACAAATCCCAAGTATGAAATACAATATTTCATTGGTTTGGCATTTTTCTGATGGTTGAAGTGACACAGGTGTTACATTATGTGCCTTATGTTCAAGACTTGATGCAAAACTACTTTTGAGCCGGGGGTCTCACTGGAAGCAGCCTCTCTATTCCTAACGGGTAGAGGTAAGGCTGTCTATATCTTATCTCCTTAGACCCTACCTTAGCTTTGCTATTGATGGGATTTAGTGAGTATGAGATGATGATGATAATATTGTAGTAAACAACAAAACAACCCCTATTTTCAATTAGGGTCAACAGCAATTAAGGCCAACAATCATCCTCCTATTTCTTAACCCGAGTTTCAATATTTTTGTGTTGTTCTTGTTCCATGTTTGCTACTTAATAAGTTCTGTTCCTTTTAACATCTTCCTATTACTTTTCTTACAAACTCTTCTTTAAGTAGATCATATAATTCTACCATTTGTATTGCCTTTTTTATTGACTGTTGCCTTTTTGTTCCTTTTTCAATTGGTTGATACCATTTTCGAATTTGTTTCTAGTTATTTCAGTTTTTTTCATAATTATAGTATCTTCTTTGAAAGGCTTTCTTTGATTATCATTCATAGTAAAGTATTCAATATACTCGTTTCCACAATAATATTCCTCCTCTAACGTAAGGCGTAAGGCGAATGTTTCTCATGGCTTCTAAATCTTGTATGCCATAGCTTCTTAAGTTCTATTAGATAGGTGATGTTATACCATGTATGGTTAGTGTTAATACTTAATTTTCCTTCTGGTTGATAATTTCTTTTTGTTGCCTCCATTATTATAAAGATTGAATCCTTATAATCTATTGTGTGAATTTGGTTTCTAAAATCTCATCGCGACGTCAATATTAAGCGCTCAATGTACGCGGATGCTTTCTAGGGTTCTCTCCAATTTTACCTTTAGTCCTCATTTTTCTTAAATTACATGTTTGTTCCATGTGTTTTGCAATTTGTTAACACTGTCACACTGGTGCTCCCTTGCATGGATGGGTGTTAAATTTTTTAGTAAAGTCCATGTAAAATGACAAGATTAGCCTTTTCTTAAAAAAATGTAGACCCGTTTAATATTAAAATATATATATTTAGGCATGTGGGACCTAGCCATCTTCGTCAGATATATGTTAGAAGATGGTATGCCCTAAATATTGGTTTGATTTCGTGTACCATTCTATTCACACGGTAACACACATAGATACATACGATCGTCAATGATGCCTATGATTGAGGCCATAAATAAGGAAATGGTCCTATACAATTTTGACTAATATTTTGTATTCTAATATACCCCTTCGGTCTAAGGTGGAGGATCGCGTATGCTTTGACTGGCTTGGAAGTCTTCAAACAAGGCACGAGACAATCCCTTTGTGAAAATACCAGCAAATTGATTTGGAGAGAGAAAATGAAAGTCTGGAATTTGACCCGATGTACGTGTTCCCAAATGAAAGTCTTTCTTGGATTATCATTCATAGTAAAGTATTCAATATACACGTATCCATAATAATATTCCTCCTCTAGCGTAAGGCGTAAGGCGAATGTTTCTAATGCCTTCTTAATCTTGTATTTTGCCATAGCTTCTCAAGTTCTGTTAGATAGGTAATGTTATACTATGTATGATTAGTGTTAATACTTAATTTTCCTTCTGGTTGATAATTTCTTTTTGTTTCCTCCATTATTATAAAGATTGAATCCTTATAATCTATTGTGTGAATTTGGTTTCTAAAATCTCATCGCGACTTCAATAGTAAGCGCTCAATGTACATGGATGCTTCCTAGGGTTCTCTCCAATTTTACCTTTAGTCCTCATTTTTCTTAAATTTCATGTTTATTTTATGTGTTTTGCAATTTGTTAACATTGGCGCTCCCTTGCATGGATGGGTGTTAGGTTTTCTAGTAAAGTCCGTGTAAAATGACAAGATTGCCCTTTTCTTAAAAAAATGTAGACCGGTTTAATATATATATATATATATATATATATATAGGGTAGGGATAGTGTACATTAATTCAGAATTGTGAGAAGTGTATTATAACACTATATATAACACTATATAACAACATATAAACATCGTATATCACTATGTAATATCATATAACACTATGTAACACTATATAACACTATATAACAATATATAACACTATACATCTATCATAGACATGCTATCAGATAAAATATAGTGTTATATTTGTTATATAGTGTTACATAGTGTTATATGGTGTTACACACTGTTATACGGTGTTTATATGGTGTTATATAGTGTTATATATAGTGTTATAATACACTTCTCACACTTCTGGATTAATGTACAGGATCCTCTACCTATATATATATATATATATAGTAGGAGTTGGGTATAAAGTGTGTTTTTCCTAGAAAGTCTAGGAAGCAATAAGAACTATATATATATATATATATATATATAGTAGGAGTTGGGTAGAAAGTGTGTTTTTCCTAGAAAGTCTAGGAAGCAATAAGAACGCGACATGTGGCATTGAAGGATTTTAACTAAAAGGGCAATTGTGTAATTTGAATATTATTTTAATTATGGATTATTTTATTAGGATAACTTACTAACCATAAAATTATGGAAACTAAATATCCCATTTAATTGAAATTGACAGTTTCAATTTAAATCATACAATCCATACAACATATTCACAGGAATTCGTAAAAAAGGATTTTACAAAATTGCTGGAGGATTCTTGACATTGTGTTTTAACAGCAAGCATATTTCTTGACGCTGTGTTTTAACAGCAAGCAGATTTTGCTGGAGGATTCTTGATATTGTGTTTTAACAGCAAGCCGATTTCTTGACATTGTGTTTTAACAGCAAGCAGATTTCTTGACGCTGTGTTTTAACAGCAAGCAGATGCTGGCCATTGTGTTTTAACAGCAAGCAGATTTCTTGACGCTGTGTTTTAACAGCTAGCAGATTTCTTAACGCTGTTTATTATTTTTTAGATTTTTTTTGATTTTTTAGACTTTTTTGAATTTTTTATTATTTTTTAGATGTTTTTTGATTTTTTAGAAATTAACTTTTTATTATTTTTTAGATTTTTTTTATTTTTTAATTTTTTTTATACTTTTGATTTTTTTGGATTTTTTTGAATTTTTATAATTTTTTATGATTTTTGGAATTTTTTTCAATTTTTATAATATTTTATAATTTTTTTGGATTTTTTAGAATTTTTTAGAATTTTTTTCAATTTTTAAAACTTTTGACAATTGTTTATAAATAGGGGTAATTTTGTCTTTTTAGGTATTTTTAAATTCTAATTCCATTAATACATTTATCAACCAAACACATCTATTGATTTCAAAGGAATCCATCAAATTCCAATTCACATAGGGATTCCAATTTCAATTCCTATACATTCTGCGAACCAAACGCCCCCTAAGGATACATCATTGACCTGAAGTCGTTTTTGGTGTTCTAGGGTGTCATATAAAATAGAGTTTTTCGTTATCAATGGTAACGTATAGACCATTACTATATTCGGGATGTTAATTTATTGTCTTTTATCTTCATAAAAGTACAAGCTTTTTAAATTAATGGCAATATACATGATCGTTCCTTGTCGTTAACAGCAACGCGTAGACTTGGTGTTGCTTCTGACCCAATTTCGACTCCCACTCTCCCAATTATTTTCTGCGGCATCCAGGTGAAGGGCGAATATGGGTGGCGCCGGTTCGTCTTGTGTGGGAGGCGAGGTTTTACTGATTATTTCACTGTCGTGCCTTGGGGGGTGGAGGTCGGGTTTCCGCGCATCTGGCAGAGCCAAGCGCCTGGCGATGGTCAAGTAGCTAGTCGACCTTGGCCACAACACCCGGTGTCACGGTGGTTGGCACGTAGTTCCTTACCATTCAAAAGAAAACAACAACGCGTAGACTACCCATCTGTTCCGATCGCTGACCCATTTATGTTTTTCTAGCTAAGCCTTATTTTTTACTTTTTTATATATCTGAGGGGATTTTGGTCACTTCAATGCACTTCACTAGGCATATTTAACCGACATTCATTCCATAGACTATACTGTGAACAAACAACGGGACCAAAGATGTAATAAATGAAAACCATTGGGACCATCCGCATTAAATCAAGATTTTGTCATTGACCTAAACTGCTTGTTCTTCTAGGGTCCCATCCCATGTACAAAAGAGGTTTCATTATCAGTGGTAATGTGTGGACCGTTTCTAATTGATTCGTGATGATTATGTGTCGTTAAAAAAGAACTGTCTTTTATTATTATTATTTTATTTTATTTTTTATTATTATTTATTATTAAAATACAACTCAAAGCACTAGTGATTTACCAGTATGTACAGCAACAACATAACACAATTTGTAAAAGCCACAACTTTTTACTGTATTCAACACAAAAGTTATTATTTTACTAATATTGGAGTAAAGAACTCCCCGCTGGCGTTATGCGCATATAATGTATATATGTGTGGGTGCTCGGGGGGGGGGGGGGGGGGGGGCGGGGGGCAAAAGTGAAAGTGCACTAATTTTAACGTTATTTTACTAATTTCGTGAAAATAATGTTAAAAGAGGGGATGTTTAATCATGAATCATGTGGTGGCGTTGATAACCGAAATACAAGGGAGTACATGCACTAATCGGCATTTGTCTTAATTGCTGAGTGTTATGTGCCTTATGTTCAAGACTTGATGCAAAACTACTTTTGAGCCGGGGGTCTCACTGGAAGCAGCCTCTCTATTCATAACGGGTAGAGGTAAGGCTGTCTATATCTTACCTCCTTAGACCCTACCTTAGCTTTGCTATTGATGGGATTTAGTGAGTATGAGATGATGATGATAATATTGTAGTAAACAACAAAACAACCCCTATTTTCAATTAGGGTCAACAGCAATTAAGGCCAACAATCATCCTCATATTTCTTAACCCGAGTTTCAATATTTTTGTGTTGTTCTTGTTCCATGTTTGCTACTTAATAAGTTCTGTTCCTTTTAACATCTTCCTATTACTTTTCTTACAAACTCTTCTTTAAGTAGATCATATAATTCTACCATTTGTATTGCCTTTTTTATTGACTGTTGCCTTTTTGTTCCTTTTTCAATTGGTTGATACCATTTTCGAATTTGTTTCTAGTTATTTCAGTTTTTTTCATAATTATAGTATCTTCTTTGAAAGGCTTTCTTTGATTATCATTCATAGTAAAGTATTCAATATACTCGTATCCACAATAATATTCCTCCTCTAACGTAAGGCGTAAGGCGAATGTTTCTCATGGCTTCTAAATCTTGTATGCCATAGCTTCTTAAGTTCTATTAGATAGGTGATGTTATACCATGTATGGTTAGTGTTAATACTTAATTTTCCTTCTGGTTGATAATTTTTTTTGTTGCCTCCATTATTATAAAGATTGAATCCTTATAATCTATTGTGTGAATTTGGTTTCTAAAATCTCATCGCGACGTCAATATTAAGCGCTCAATGTACGCGGATGCTTTCTAGGGTTCTCTCCAATTTTACCTTTAGTCCTCATTTTTCTTAAATTACATGTTTGTTCCATGTGTTTTGCAATTTGTTAACACTGTCACACTGGTGCTCCCTTGTATGGATGGGTGTTAAATTTTTTAGTAAAGTCCATGTAAAATGACAAGATTAGCCTTTTCTTAAAAAAATGTAGACCCGTTTAATATTAAAATATATATATTTAGGCATGTGGGACCTAGCCATCTTCGTCAGATATATGTTAGAAGATGGTATGCCCTAAATATTGGTTTGATTTCGTGTACCATTCTATTCACACGGTAACACACATAGATACATACGATCGTCAATGATGCCTATGATTGAGGCCATAAATAAGGAAATGGTCCTATACAATTTTGACTAATATTTTGTATTCTAATATACCCCTTCGGTCTAAGGTGGAGGATCGCGTATGCTTTGACTGGCTTGGAAGTCTTCAAACAAGGCACGAGACAACCCCTTTGTGAAAATACCAGCAAATTGATTTGGAGAGAGAAAATGAAAGTCTGGAATTTGACCCGATGTACGTGTTCCCGAATGAAAGTCTTTCTTGGATTATCATTCATAGTAAAGTATTCAATATACTCGTATCCATAATAATATTCCTCCTCTAGCGTAAGGCGTAAGGCGAATGTTTCTAATGCCTTCTTAATCTTGTATTTTGCCATAGCTTCTCAAGTTCTGTTAGATAGGTAATGTTATACTATGCATGATTAGTGTTAATACTTAATTTTCCTTCTGGTTGATAATTTCTTTTTGTTTCCTCCATTATTATAAAGATTGAATCCTTATAATCTATTGTGTGAATTTGGTTTCTAAAATCTCATCGCGACTTCAATAGTAAGCGCTCAATGTACATGGATGCTTCCTAGGGTTCTCTCCAATTTTACCTTTAGTCCTCATTTTTCTTAAATTACATGTTTATTTCATGTGTTTTGCAATTTGTTAACATTGCCGCTCCCTTGCATGGATGGGTGTTAGGTTTTCTAGTAAAGTCCGTGTAAAATGACAAGATTGCCCTTTTCTTAAAAAAATGTAGACCGGTTTAATATATATATATTTATAGGGTAGGGATAGTGTACATTAATTCAGAATTGTGAGAAGTGTATTATAAACACTATATATAACACTATATAACAACATATAAACATCGTATATCACTATGTAATATCATATAACACTATGTAACACTATATAACAATATATAACACTATACATCTATCATAGACATGCTATCAGATAAAATATAGTGTTATATTTGTTATATAGTGTTACATAGTGTTATATGGTGTTACACACTGTTATACGGTGTTTATATGGTGTTATATAGTGTTATATATAGTGTTATAATACACTTCTCACACTTCTGGATTAATGTACAGGATCCTCTACCTATATATATATATATATATATATATATATATATATATAGTAGGAGTTGGGTATAAAGTGTGTTTTTCCTAGAAAGTCTAGGAAGCAATAAGAACTATATATATATAATAGGAGTTGGGTAGAAAGTGTGTTTTTCCTAGAAAGTCTAGGAAGCAATAAGAACGCGACATGTGGCATTGAAGGATTTTAACTAAAAGGGCAATTGTGTAATTTGAATATTATTTTAATTATGGATTATTTTATTAGGATAACTTACTAACCAGAAAATTATGGAAAATAAATATCCCATTTAATTCAAATTGACAGTTTCAATTTAAATCATACAATCCATACAACATATTCACAGGAATTCGTAAAAAAGGATTTTACAAAATTGCTGGAGGATTCTTGACATTGTGTTTTAACAGCAAGCATATTTCTTGACGCTGTGTTTTAACAGCAAGCAGATTTTGCTGGAGGATTCTTGATATTGTGTTTTAACAGCAAGCCGATTTCTTGACATTGTGTTTTAACAGCAAGCAGATTTCTTGACGCTGTGTTTTAACAGCAAGCAGATGCTGGCCATTGTGTTTTAACAGCAAGCAGATTTCTTGACGCTGTGTTTTAACAGCTAGCAGATTTCTTAACGCTGTTTTTAACAGCAAGCAGATTGCTGGAGGATTCTTGACATTGTGTTTTAACAGCAAGCAGATTTCCTTACGCTGTGTTTTAACAGCAAGCAGATTTCTTGACATTGTGTTTTAACAGCAAGCAGATTTCCTTGACGCTGTGGTAAAACACATCAACCTTAAAGTGGTAAAACACATCAACCTTAAATCATACAATGAAGATACGAAAGTGAATCGAGTAACCTAGAGTTAAATGAGACTGACCTGGATTCGAAAAGGGCTCGCCGGAAACCTTGACTGATCGTCGGCGGCGGCGTCACCCCAGCCGCTCCTTTCTGCCTACCCCCTTCTGGTCGCTGAGCACCACCACCACAGCGCCATCCTGCGCCGCCACCTTGCAGCCATCACCGTTTTGAGGTTTTTGGAGGTGGGTTTAGAGAGGGAGAGAGAGAGAGAAATAAGGGAAATCGCATGAATTTAGGGATTGGTTATTGATATGGCAGTTTCTTAACTGATTTAAAACACTTCCAATTACCAAAATACCCTCACTATATTAAAAGTCTCTAATTATATAACTCAGATATTACGAAAATGCCATCCATTTGATCTAAGCCATTAAACACACTCATCTAATGGCCCAGATCGCTTCCTACACTTTCTAGAAAAAACACACTTTCCGCAGGATCCCTACTCTCTCTCTCTCTATATATATATATATATATATATATATATATATATAAGTGTAAAATACAATATTGCTTAACGTACGAGCGTACGTTGTGAAATTACGCATGTTGAAAACATAATTACGTATGTTGAAAGAATGAAGATGATTCCGAGATTGTGAAGTAGGTTCTGAGTTTATGTTGAAAGAATGAAGATGATTCCGAGTTTGTGAAGTAGGTTCTGAGTTTATGTTTTGTGTCAACATGCATGATTAAGGTTTTGAGTTTTATAGCGCGTAATTTCATATCGTACGCTCGTACGTTAAAGAATATTGTACGTTAACCTCCCCCTATATATATATAAGGTGGGGTTCTATAGTGAACACTAGTGTATTTGTGAACCGAGCGAACAAATCCTGACCACTAATTTACATCATCAAATCTTGGCCATTGATTTACACTTGTGTATAAACTTGTGTATTGATAATCAAGGTTGTTTACTAATGAACCTAACCTACATATTTGGTGAGGATCCTGAGGGAACACTAGTTATTTTAAAACTTGAGAGAACCACTATCAACCAAGTATTTATTTTCAATTTTTTATTTAAAGGTTATTATTATAAAAACAGAAAAAAAATATGTGTCGATTGATGGTATACATATATGTTGCATGCAAATGTACACAGATTTATATGTCCAAAAAATGTTAAAAATTTCATGTTACATAATATATATGTCCAAAAAAAATGTAAAATACAAATTTTGAACATTTTTTTTTAAAATAGTAGGCGATTTTTACATTTTTTTTATAAAAATGTAAAAGTACATTTATGTTACATTCCCTTTTTTGTTTTAGAAAAAAATAAAAATGTTACAGAGTTTACATGAAGTTTCTCAACTCAAGTGGGTTTTCGTTTTATATTTCACCTGTATATATGTAGTTTATGATGTACGTGTATGTAACCTGTTGATTTATATATATTTTTTCAATTTTTTTATTTAGGTAAAAAATTGCTTGATTAATAGTGGTTCTCTCAGTTCCCAAATCTCCTTTGGTTCTCCTTTGATCCTAATCTTATATATATGTTAGTGTGGGTGTAAATATTTGTAAGCATTTGAAAGACTGTATTAGAGATGCTATTTAACAACTAATTCTAGTCTTCTAGTTACCACCGTACAAAATGAGATCATTTCAGCCAGTAGTGTAACATATACACACAAAGTAGATGTTTATTCTTTCATATTACATCATGCATTTTCGGATTTTCCCTTCATATCTTCCCTCTGTTCACTTTTAAAGCACTTTTCTGTAATATAATGATCTTTTGGCCTAGTGGTTAAGGGGGAGAGGTGGGAAGCTTTGCTTCTTAATTTGGAGGTTCTAGGTTCAAGTACAGGCAAGGGGGTTTTAATACAAACTTGGTGATACTAACATACTAACTACTAACCTGGTTAATGATATTCTAACCGTACGCCGTTAAAAAAAATTGTTTTGAAAAATACATAAATCTTATAATTTATTAAGAACACAGAAAATAAAAGCCATGAGATTTTACCTGTGTATAAAACTGGTTTTTGTTTTTTAATTAAAAAGTTGGATAGATGGAATAACCCTTTTTTGAACGGCAATCCAAATAAAGCCCGGCTATCCGGGGTAACCTAATGGCAACAGGCGATCTCATACGCCAATGACCGCAAACAACGCTGGATAGCTCAAGCCAACTATCTCCAGTTCTGGGAAAAACCCGCCTGAAAAGCCCAATGTGGTAAACCCGGTTGAAATTGAATTCGAACTTGAAACCTATGGCCTTAAAACAAATCTTCACTTCCCCTCAATACTCCGACTACAGGTGAATAACCTACACGAGCCTTTTTCACTTTTCCTGGAAGGAGGAAAGGGAATAACATAAATGATGGAAAAGGTTCAAAACTCAATGTCAATTAACGTTTGAGATAACTCAGAAGTTGAACAATGAATATGGCTCAAAGGTAGAAGCAAAAACTTTACTACCTTGGTGTCCACATTGTACTTGATGACGACTAAACATTAGCATGGTCTATACGCTATAGTTAATTTAACCCGTTGTTTAAGACCACACGGTGTGGAGAGACATGAAGAATGAGCGTTATTTGACATGTGGATACCATGTCAGTGCACGTCAGAAAAGTGGCGTGGTGAAAAAAGGGAGGGGTGGGAAGAGGCGTGGAAGAGAGGCTTTATCCGACATGTGGCAATATTTTTATTTTTAATTTAACTTAATAATTACGTATTATCTATTATTTTTTTTTTAAAAATAGCATTATTACTAATAAAAATAATAAAAACACTTACAAAATTTAAATAAAAAAAGATTACATAACTGGAAAAACCGATTACATAATTTAAACTTAAAAAACGAAACATAAAAACAAATCTAAATAACTGAAACTAGGTGCGATATTTATCTATGATTTCTTTTTTTAGTTTCATGCATGTTTCCCGCTCTTAGCCTTCAAGGTGATCAATCTTCATAGCGAGTATGTTCGCATCGTTAATATAAAAGGTAGGTTGGCAAGAAGATGACCGTACGCTAATATGTTCCCATCGTTAAAATGTGGTTGGTTCGGTTGAGACCCTTGAGGCGGCGAAACGGTGTTCGGTAGTTCACCGAAACCATACGGGTTGTTCGGATCAAAGTTGTGGTTGTGTGGATGCATTAATTTGTATAAAATGGTTGAGAGATTTTATAAAAATGAATGTTGGGTAGAAGAGAGTGACGTGAAAATGGTGAGTTTTTTTTTTTATATAGGTGGGGTGATTGATTTTTTTAAAATATTTTTTTTTTAAATTATGCCATTGGGGTGCAACGACTACCTGCCACATCCAACCAAAGGACGCCACGTCAACGTCCAATAAACACAACGCCGGTGGGATTCTTTAAGGGCTTGGCATAACGCCGTTGACAACGCCGGGGGGGGGGGAGGGTATGGTGTGTGCAGGGTGGAAGACCATAAACATCGCTCCTCCACGCCCACGCCGTGTATTCTAACATAATTAAATATCGTGTATCTAGACATCTAGTACAATGGTCTGTATGTTGCCAATAAGGGCAAAAATCATTAGGAAAGTAACCAATAATTTGTTTCCTATTAGAGCTAATAATAATCATGGATTTAATCTAATAATATTAAAAGTCAACTTAATACAATATAATATTCTCTCGTAATAAAGGATTCCATCAAAATGCCATATGATCATTTCTAATTCTACCTCAATCATAATAAATAATAAGTAAATTAATATAAAAACCATTATCCCTCAAAAGAAATTGATATATCATGATGCTTATGGTTTAATAAATTATACTATATGATATAGAGATACATATATAAGAATTACTTTATCTCCTGAATATACTGATTTTACATATTAGAGATCAAGATTATCTTCGCCTCCATGACATACAAGTTTGGGCGTGTTTACAAGTTTCATCCAAAACAACTTTTTTTTTGTATCATATTGCCTTTCACTTTTGGGATTTTTGCCATTTATATCCAACCATCTAACTTTTTTTTTTTTTTGCCAAAATCGTCCATGAGATTTGGGATTTTTTGCTATTTTCATCCAAATGTTTGACAAAAAAATAACGCAAATTAGAGGTTTGGATGAAAATAGCAAAAAAATCCAAAAAATGAAGGGCAATATAGTACAAAAAAATTGTTTTAGATAACATCGACAAAACGCCCAAACATCAGGGACAATTTTAGCAATTTACTCTTATCTATAACAAAACTATTATTATTATTATTATTATTATTATTATTATTATTATTATTATTATTATTATTATTATTAATATCTCCAATTCAATTATTTATGCATTATTATAATAAATTTATTTGGTAATAAAGCACCTTATTAAGATTAACAACATATATTTTTAAAATCAAATCATTTAAACTATTAATTATTGAAAAAGAAGGTAAAGTTACAATAAAATATCAAATCTAATTTAACTTCTAATATAGGATTTCGATTATTGTCACGTGTCACTCTCTCCTTCAACCCTACCATTTAGACTTACATTTTATTTTAATGTATTTTTAATCCTTATATATAACAATATAATAAATGTAATTTAAATATGTTAATAACCATATTAGGATGCACTAGTTGATTAATATTATTAGATAAATACGATATATTTTATTAAATATTATTGTAAAATAAAAAATACAATAATTAGATCTTTTTTACTAAACCATCCTTATATTAATACTAATCGAAACAATAATTTGGTTATACTATTATTACACTTTTTAACTATGTGATCAGGATTATATAGAAGTATGATTTACATTTTTTTTTATATTTTACGTGTGTAATATACGGGTTTGTAACACTTGGAAATTAATATATTATTTAATCTAAGTTTTTTTATATTTAATTCATGTAATACACGAGTTTATAAGCTAGTAAATTATCAAAACGTTCCTATTAACAATGAAACCTCTATTCTACGTACACCTAGAAGACCAAGAAGACTTGAGGTCAACTAAATGCATTAATAGTACGTGTATCGTTTGACTGAGATTAACTAAAAAACAACTCCATAATCGTTTTGCTATTCAGGCAACATGTCTTAATATGTAACTTTTGAAAAAGAAAAACTCAGTTTTGCAAGTATTAACTATCACCATTATCAACTTTTTGGGGTGTTTGTTTTTTTTTTTTGAAAATCACTTCCAAACCTTTTATGTCTGTCTCACGCAGACTATGCTCAGACGTTTGAGTCTGCAGCGTGTTTGTTTCATGTACGTTTCACGCAGACTTAGCTTTAGCTGTCGCGGGGCGCGACAGACCCCCGAATCAGCCTATAAATGGAGGTCTCGAGCTCATTTGTTCAGTCGTTCATTTCCCGATTCTCTCTCTAAATTCTCTAGTAGTAGAACTTCTGCCCGAGCATAATACCCACTATTTAGCGAAGCTTTGCCTCATTGTAAGTACTATAACCCTGCTATTACCCTACACGATCGATTTAGAATTTCCGTAATGCATGTCGGCTCTGCCCGACTCAGTCATTGGAATTATGTCTCGTGTGTACACCCGATCGATTTAGAAATTTCGTAATGCATGTCGGCTCTGCCCGACTCAGTCATTGGAATTCTGTCTCGAGTTGTACGGTTAAATTGAATTAGGTTATTTTACTAACACGTGTGCATTATTTGATTTAATAGATAATAACCAGGAGATTTTCAGGAAGCCTTAGTATTATCTAAACTTGCAATGTGAGTACATTCTCTTTTTATAAAAAATCTTTTTGTGAGTCAAAATGTTTACCAAAATTTCAAATGTTTTAACTTACACTTAACAGTAATTGAGTATTTGTGATTCTACAATTACTGCCGGTATGTTGGGGTTTTGTATACAAAATATGGAAAAACGTTATCATTGGACAAAGAGTTAGCCAATGGATAATATGACCCACAAGTCATGTTTTGACAGTACTGATTGAGTAATTGATTAGATATAAACAAATGTAATTGCCGGTTGCTCTCAATTCTGTAAAATTGTTAAAACTATTTTGATTAAACTGGGATGCACTTACCAGTATTTCTTGCTGACAAAATGTTTTTAAAACGCGTTTCAGGTAACATAATGTGAAAGCCCAATAGAAGTGAGCTGGAGAGCACTGAAGGCTTGGAATAGTGGCTATAAAGGTTACCTAAATAAACAAGACATTTTGTTTTCAATAATTAAGCTTTATCCCTATTAACGTATTATCAAATGAACTTGGGTTTTATTCCCATAAATTATTCTTTTAAAAGTTTGGTGTTTTACTCTAATAAAAATATTTCCTAACTACAGTCCTGATGTATTCCGCTGCCAAATTAATAAACACAAATACCACCCGCTATTAGGCTCGCGGCCGCCCGCTCCCGGGTAGGGGTCGGGGGTTGCGACACCTCCATCTTCTCCAGCCAGCCGACACCTCAACCTCCACCTCCTCCGCCACCCCACATCTCCGTCGACCCCACCTTCCGTCGTTTCTCTTCCTTCGGCGACCCCCTTCGTCCCTTCGCTGCCTCCCTCGACATCAAACTCTGTCGTTTTTCTGGCTCCGTCAAATCCCTGTCACCTCCTTCAAATCCGTCGCTTAAGGTTCGTGTTCTTGTTGATTTTTCTAATTAATTTTTGTATAGTTAATTTTTTTTGGGGTTTGTTTGAAACTTGATGTAAATTCATATGTCGACTAGTGTTAATTGCTTGTGGGGTTTGTTTGAAACTTGATGTAATTTTGTATAGTTGATTTGTGACTGTAATTGCTTGTGGGGTTTGTTTGAAACTTGACTGTAATTTTTGTATAGTTTTCTATTTTAATCGGTGTTTTGAATCTGGTTTGCATATGAATAAGTTTGATAGTTAAAAAAACAAAAAGTTTTTTTCTTGCATACTGCAGAGGTTTGGTCCAACTCTTCAGCTGAAGATGTCTGCAGATGTGGTCCGCAGACTGCAGACGTTTTACCTCTTCAGAAACAAACAACACCTTTGTGAATACTACTTTGACTTCTTTTTTTTGTGGGTTTTTTAATTTTTTATACTTTTATCTCTCAATTTTAGTATTGACACTTACATCCCCTTAATTTTCTAAAGACTTTATAATCAAGTTTATATGTTTATTTTTATGTCGTTATAAATTCATGTTGATTTACGCTTCGACATAAAATTTTCCTGCAATGAGTTTGGTCAAATATAATATGTTCTATGTTATTATTATTATGTACGTTTTCACTTTGTCTACGTTTTGACGTAATTTTTTTTTTCCGAAAATACGTCGGGTCAAATATAATACGTTGACGGTACAAATTCGAGTCATTTTACATTTCGACACCGCCGGAACGCGCCGTACCATTCTTTAACTTAAAAAAACACTATTATCTTACGTGCTTAATTTTATTCACGCGTGTGTCGCTATAAATTCAAGTTCGCTTACGTTTCGAAGTAAGTTTTCTTTGGAAATATGTTTGGGCAAATATAATACGTTTTTGTGCTTATCTTTATGTACATTTTCAGTTACCTTTTAGGAAATATGTTCGCTTAAGTTTTAACGTAATTTTTTTCGAAAACTAGTCGAGTCAAATATAATACGTTTCTTTAAATGGTATAAATTAGTACGATATTTTGTTCTCGCTTTTCTAAATTTGTTTTAACTTTTTTTTTTTTGGTTTGATAAAATAAAATCATATCAAACTATTTAAATCTAACTTTTCTGTAATATGATATCTATACTTCATTTAACTAAATACATCTTATCAATTTGTAAGCCTTTATTTTTTTACACATGTTAAATACAAATAGAAAGTGAATTCATCATTTGAATATACCGTTACACCTTTTTTACATCAAAAATTTTCAAACTTTATCAATAAATAGTCCTCTGCCCGCCGTGAGGTGCGAGTATAACTGCTAGTTCAGTACAATAAACAAAGGCTATTGTAACAAAAAAACATACAAAATATTGATTACTTGTCGTTTACATTTTTAAGTTTTACTAGTATTCGAACCGCGCGCGTTGCGCCGCGTCGCCATGAAATTCACCAAGAACCCACGAAAAACAATAGCATTACACTTTTTTTCAAAAGTTGAGTAAATTATACATGATATAAAATTCCAAATTCTAAACCAACAAACAGTTAAAAACAACAAACAGAAACAAAACAAAACAAAACAAAACAAAATATACAATGTCAACAAACAAAAAAATAGTTGTATGGAACAATGCATCAGTGAGGTCATCACTGTAAATTACATCAGCAGCTACCAGCAAAGACGCCCTTTGAGGTTCTTCGAATTGCGACAAAAATTAAGAAAACCTACCCAAAATAAATAACTTCAAAACCAAAAGGAGATTAGAAAAAACTTACCCAAGACATGGAACAATGAAAAAGACAAAATCATCAAAAGCAAAGCACTACATTGCATTGTAGGTGTTCTTCAAGATATAGTAAACATCGAAATGATGAGTTTAGTTTCTCTTTACTACAAATATACTGGTTAAAAAAAGAACAAAACCATTCCAGTTTGGGATCTGAATGGCTTGTTTTCACCACCAAAAGTCAAAACAAATATCCATGGTCTGAGCACAGAGTATATAACCCACCCAACGGCTGCGTTTCTAGTTCATGAAACGCATACACAAACTGTTTCGACTCGTCTCATCTGGTCTCTTCAATCCACTATGGACTAAAAATGCATCAGTATTTATTATGATGCAGTTTATGCAACCATATTAACACATTAGTTACTGAAAATAAACAAAAATGTTTTTCAAGTCACCCAATCCAACCTGACCAGTTTCAACATGTATCAAAGAGACCATTTTTTACTTCAAGCACTTCTGATAAATTTAGTTCTATAAGAAAACTCGTATACCTGCCAATCCCAACCATCCATGAGTCATGACATCCAAGACCTCAATCCACTTTAAAGAAATCAGCTTTTCCAGTGTAATTGTAGTATACACTCACACCATTCAACATTTGGTCCAAGACATTAGTCCCATCAGTAGCATATAGAGCTTTGTACACATGTCAGATGAACATCTTTAGTTTCAAAAAATATATAGACAACACACTTTACACTCACACCATTCAAGATTCAGTCCAAAACATTAGTTCCATCAGAAGAATCGTCTATCACTTTGCACACCTGTCAGATGAACGTCTTTAGTTTAAAAAAATATATAAACAAAACAATAAATTGTAACATAATTACAACTATTTAATCGGGTATGTAGGCAGGTTAGTCTACCATACCTATATAACTATACACCAATTCCAAAGAATTAAAAAGATCATCATTGCTCCTTAGTTTCTTACCATTGATATTTTTCTTAATATGAAGTTGCTTCCTCCCTAGAGATAATTTAGTCTGGGTTAAAAAAGTGGTGCTCTCATCGACAAACTGAGTAGCAGTTCGAGCCCGCAACTCTTCTAAACTCTCTCCCTTGCTCTCTCCAAAACCTACAATTAACTTGGTCAGTCACACGACAGACCAGAATGAAGAAAGCTGGATGGGTTTGGGTACTGATTCAAAGAAGGCCGGGTAAAATAGTTTACCCAATAATTTCTGGATTCTCTTAGGTACACTTTGGCCAACCATTGACCTGTTCCAACCATTTGAGTGATTTGACCCGTTCCATTTTTTTTACCTATTTTTACCTGCTCAAACATAGATGGGCTGAAATCGGTAACACATATTATTATTAACTAAAGAAAGAGAGTCAAAGGAAAAATTAACACCTGTAGTCAAAACGTGGAGCCAAAAGTAGGGCTGTCCAAAAAGCTCGCGGCTCGAAGCTCGCTCGGATTTAGCTTGGAAAAAGCTTGCTCGATATGACTCGGTTTGAAAGTGAGCCGAGCCGGCTTGACTCGGTTAGAAAGTGAGCCTAGCTCGGCTCGGCTCGTGACGAGCCAAATTGGCTCGGTTTGGCTCGCTTGGTAGCTCGGCTCTGCTTAGCTCGAATTATTTTACTTATAATATATTTTATTTTTATATACATATAATATATTACAAAAAAGTGATTATTATTTACATGTATTTAGGCTTGTAGTTTGATATTTATAACATATTTAAAGGTTGATTGTCGTGTTAATTAACAAATATTGTATTTACTTGAAATATAAAACTTATTTTGCGTTGTTGAACGTGATTTTGGCTTGTAATGTATTAGGTTGAACTTAATCTAAATATCTTATTTTTTAAGTATTGAATTATATTTTAGAATATTGAAATTTGAGAGCTATGTATTAATTTTTATTTTTAAAATCGAGCCAAACCAAGCCGAGCCCGAGCTTAGATTTTCAGCTCGGTTTCAAATCCGAGCCGAGCCGAGCCAGCTCGGTTTATAATCGAGCCGAGCCCGAGCTTGCCCTAGCTCGGCTCGGCTCGGCTCATGAACAACCCTAGCTAAAAGTAAGGTAGAAGTTGTACCATATGTAAAAAGTACAAACACAAAGCATATAAAACCAAATAAGCATAACTTAGAACAACTCTATGCTCAAATCAGTTACCAATGGTTCTCCCTGTGCTACTGATAACTCCTAAATTGCAGACGTAACCTACCAGAGAGAACAAATTTAGCGCTCAACTTTTATGGGCCTAATGAGTGATGTAGCTGGTTTCAAATTTACATTTTCTTCTTGTATGGCTTTATATTTAGAAACCTTGTCGAGTTTGAATGGCATATTTTGACAAATAACTCAAAGACACCAGAACACATCTATTATTCAAACCCAAAAGTCACCCTATAGTAGCAATATTAAGCTTACTTGATACATACATACAGCTTAAAGAGAACACCCAAAAGCATATTACAACCACACCATCAACAATGAGAAGACCAAGTTGAAAAAAATTTCTAGACAAGCTATCAAACACCTGGTGTGCAGAATTTAAACAACCATAAAAACATGGTTTGACCCGTCTCCAAAAAGACCACCCAACCTCAAAATTCATCATTCTAATTTACTGTGCAGGAAAACCAAATCAATAATGAACACAACACATTATAGATAGTAAATACCATGGTTGTAAAAATCCCGACTAGTCTCCGATTAGTCGCCGATTAATCACTAATAGGAGGTTCACCGATTAATGGCCGATTAATAGCTAGGCAGTCAATGGCGGTGCTATTCTGGCCAAATTTTGGCTAGATGCCAGCCAAATTTTGAACAAACCATATAAATTCCTTCCAATTACTTAAAAAATGGGTTAATGAGGGGTTAAAACATATCTACTTTAAAAAACTACATATAAAAATGTGTGTGTGTATATGTAACTTAAAATTACATATGAAAATCTCAATCCGATTAATTCCGATTAATCCCTATTAATCCCGATTAATCGCTAGTCGGTACTCTACCGCCCGACTAGCGCCTAGCGATTCTTACAACACTGGTAAATACACATGCAATCAATCTAAACCAAACAATTCACCTAGAATTAAGCCCACAACATTTACCTTTAAAGAAAAGATGATACCTAGGGTTTTCAGCATACACTATCAACGGAAGTGGCCGGAAACAACCGTCGTCGACACCTCACTGAAACCCTAGCGAGGGTGGTGGCTGTGTAAACAGGCGTTTTGACCTGAGAGGGTTGTGGCGGTAATCGGATGGCGGTAAAACCGGAGATGATGACGGTCTCAGACTCTCAGTTGGGAAGTGGGATTTTTGGCGAAAGTGTTGTGGAGAAATGGTTAAAGGTGGTCGTATATGGATGGTGGGTTGGTGTTAGGGTTTCTAAGATGAAATTGGGAAAAAAGGGAAGTGAAAAAGAGGGGGATCGAACCGGCGTGTTTTGTAAGAAATAGGGTATACCAACCACTTTATCAAATAGACAAATGTGTAGAATTATGAAACAAAACATATATATACACGATAAAATTATTGAGTAGTTATACTATTCATTGGCTTCTATTTTTAATATATGTATGTATAATTATCTTTTTGCAATAAACACAACAAAGGTTTTTTTTTTTTTTCGTTCTAACCATAATTGCACATCTAGTGTTTGTGATCAACGGATATTCACGGTCTTCATGTTCTAAAAATCATTCAACATGCATGCAACTATTAAATATCGTTGGTCCAAAGTACCAATTGTCGTCTAGCTATTTTGCTTTTATTCTCCTAATTTTGAGCGGCCGGTGGGCAATAGGTTCATTGAGAATTCGATTTGGATTCGAAAAATTCGAAATTCGACTCCATTCGAATTCGATTATCATGGTTCAAATTCTAGTTGATTCGTATTTGAGTACAAAAAAATCGAATATGAATTTATGATTTTCAATTCGATTCGAAATTCGAATTCAATTTATATATAATTTTTTAATACACACACACATATATATATAGGGTATGGTTCATGCGAGAATCACCTTTATTGCGAGAACCAATGTGAACATAACAAAATAAACCCACTATACCACCAAAAAAACTAAGCCCCCCCCCCCCCCCCAAAAAAAAAAAAAAAAAAAAAAAAAAAAACCTCCCACCCAAGCTAAATGCTAAAAAACTAAACCCCAAAAAAAAACCTAAAAAAAATCTAAAAAAATCTAAAAAACACAGTTTTTTTTAAAAAAATTTTTTATGTTTAAGTCCCTACTTTTAGTAGCCAATTTTTTTTAATAACGAAATCCAGCGATTTTTCATTAAAAATAAAAATAAAATTTGTGTGTTTTTTTAGCTATTTTTAGGTGTTTTTGGTTGTGTTCACATTGGTTCTTGCGGTTTTCGCAATAAAGGGTGGTTCCTAAATGATCCTTCTCACATATATATATATATATAGGATTAGGTTCAAGAGTGAACACTAGTGTAGTTTGCGAACTGAGTGAACTAATTCTGGCATACACGTGTGTAGATCAATGGTCAGGATTTGATGTTGAAATACACTAGTGTATTTTACGATTTCATGATGAGATCCTGGTCATACACGTGTGTAGATCAATGGCCATGATTTGTTCATTCAGTTCGCAAATACACTAGTGTTCACTCTAGAACCCCACCCTATATATATATAGGATTAGGTTCAAACGTGAACAAATTTCCTAGAGTGAACCGCGTGAACTGATCTGAACCATTGATTTCATATTCATTTAACAAGGTAAGATTGTAACTTTATATAAATATTGAATTTAAATTATTTTGTTATTAATTTCAAAATCTTAACATTTTTAAACCATCAGTTTCACAAATGTGTCGTAATCTTCAAAATCATAACTTATATTTTATTTATTAAGTTAATCTTAAGATATTTTATATTTATCAAAATTATATGTCATAATCTTTTCAACGAACATCCATATATTCATGTTATACGATCCACAATTCACGTTTGACGTAGTTTTCAATTCCAGAAGTTTGATCAACCATCGTTCATCACGTCCCGTCGTTCATCACGTCACATCGTTCATCAAGTTTTCAAATCCTTAAAATTATCTTGCCGGACATATTGATTAGTTCCGAGTAAGTCGACTGTTTCTTCATCCGCTAATTGACTTGGTAGTTGTCGTCGTCGGTTGTCTTTAATGTTGTCGTCGCCATCAGCCGCCGGACATATCAAGTTAAGCCGGAATAACATTCCGGCGAATATTAATTGTATTACATTGGTTGTTTTCTGCTGCTTATTGATCATCTTAGTGGTTGTTTTCTGCTGCTGATTGATCATTGTAGCCCAGGTTGTATAAGTAAATAGTTATTCAGTTTGTGAGTGTGTTCCAATTTCAAGTTGAATATTGACTTAGAACTTGAATGTTTGTGTTTGTAATTAAATTGGTGTCGTTTGAGTACATTGAAACTTCTGGTATTGTTTCCGGCAGGTGCTACTCTGTTTCATTCATGGCCGACCCAGAAATCGACAATCACAATTCTGACCAAAACATTGGCGATAATGTATTCGTTACACCAATGGATCGTCCAGGTAGTGTAATTGTATGACAATTGATTTCCATAGATTTTAATGAACATGTAATACTGTCATTGTTTTTGTTCGAAGTAGCAATATTTCAATTACAGTTTTAGTCTTTTTTTGGTTAAATTATAGTTTTCAGTCATTTTTTTATTGTTTATAACTCTTAGCTCCGAAGTACACATGTGTACTGCTGTGTTCTGTACATTCCAACATGATAGTACACATCTGTATAATATACGTTAGTTACTTGTCAATAGCATAATCGTAGTTAATGAACATTTGAAGACCCGCATCTTTGTTGTTATTGCTTTTTTGAAAGATTCTTTTTGTACTGTAAATGTGCAGAGTCGGTTGCTAGTAACGTTTACGAAACGCCAAATGGGACTAGGTACTGGACACCAATTGTCCCACCCGGATTCAAACCGTTGCTAAAAGCTAGATTTGCTACGATTAAAGAAGCAATTGCAATGTACGAGGAGTACGCACAGCTAGCAGGATTTGGAACCCGTTTAGGTACTTCGAAAAAAGAAAAAATAGGCGACGAGATAATTACGACTCGGCGATACGTTTTATGCTCCAGGGCGAAAGTGAACAAACATAAACATAAAGAAAGTAACCCTGATGCTATTGACTCAACTTCACCATCACGTCGTTCCAATGTCAAAGTTACAGATTGTAAGGCATGTGTGAAGTTTGTTCGTATAAAAAAGTCAGCTGAGTATGAAATCTATGATTTTGTTGAACAACACAACCATGGGTTTACCTCTCCCGAGAATCTTGATTTATCATTAAAGCGAAGAAAGCTTGATTTTTCTACACAAGAGTTCATAGCAAAGTGTGGCAATGCTAATCTTGGCCCTACCAAATCCCACAAGGTACACGTTGCAATAAAAGGTGGCCACCATAATGTTCACGGTACGGTTGTGGACTACAAAAATTGTGGCCGTGACATTCGAGATTTTATTGGTGATAGAGACGCGCAAATGATAATTGACAAATTCAAAGCTCGCAGTGAAAACAAAGTTAATTACACATTTGATACCCATATTGATGATATGGAACTTCAGTTAATTTTTTGGTGCGATGGCGTTTCTAAATTAAACTACGAAGCGTTTGGTGATGTTTTGGCGTTCGATGCAACGTATCATACAAATATTTAAGCTTGAAAAAATTTCACTTATAATTATGTTACACTTTTTGCTTATCAGTTACATTTGAAATCTTTTTTTTTTCAAACAGGTACGATAGGATTTTTGTGCCTTTCACTGGAGTTGACCATCATAAAAAGTGCACAAATTTTGGAGCTGGGTTGTTACATAATGAGACTATTGAATCATACACATGGCTTCTACAAAAATTTCTTGAAGCACACAATGGAAAACAACCACTTTTGGTATTAACTGATCAGGATTGTGCTATGAAACAAGTTGTCGCCAACGTATTTGACAAGTCCATTCACAGACTATGTATGTGGCACATTATTCAAAAGTTGCCGGCAAAGGTATTTGTTACAAACATGTCTACATTATAATGTCATTACTTTATACCATAGCTGTAACAAAGGCATTTTACCTAAATGTACACATGTGTATTCTTCAAAAATTTAGGTTATGTACACGTGTGTACACCGAGGTAGTACACTTAGTAATGTTTTTTTTTTAATTTTCTTTATTTTGTAGATCAAGGGTAACGACAAAAGGAAGACAAAAATCAAGAAAAAATTCCACAAACTTGTCTGGAATGTTTACATCAAACCAGAAACATTTGAAAAGAGATGACATTTACTTATTGCTGAGTATGGTTTGGAAGAGCATTCATGGTTGACTGAAATGTATTCGATTCGTGAACAGTGGATCTGTCACACCCCCAAAATACCACCCATGGAAAACCCTGCTGGGCGTGTGACAAACCAATAACGAGCCACTAATCATGTTGAACCAATCAAAAGTTTAAAAATGAAATTGCCCATTAATAATGAAAAGTACTATCAATAGGTTTAAATGAAACCAACATGTTCAGCTGAAGCAAATAGTAACCCAAAGTTAAACTGTTTCAAAACCAATGTATAATATCAATAGTTCATTCAAATGAATCCCTTCAGTCGACACATGACCAATGTATAATATCAATAGTTCATTCAAATGAATCCCTCCAGTTGACAATGGATTACACACACCCTATCATTGATACCGACAACAATCAGTTTCGAGTGCACATGGTTCACATATTTCACGTACAATTAATTCAGGCACTCCTTGCTCACATAATACACAATTAAGGTACATGTAGTACACATATATAATTCATGTCATAGCAATTAATCTATCAACCCAGTGTCACCAAATAGTCACTTAACATGTTATCAGGTGCATAAACAAATTCATATCATATTCTCATGTTCCGGGCCATATTACTCTCAAGCCCTCGATACAGGAATATACAATCTAGTAAACAAGTTAATATTTAACATAAGATTTTGACAACCCACTGATACACATCGGCCCAATCAATATCCATTACCAACTGTGCAGCCCCTAGTATTGCAAATTAGGTCCACTTAAAATGCTTTGAGTGTAAATCTTTTGCATGAGTAGAAAGCATTGTCGGCCCATGTGAACATCAGCTTAATAATTACAATCGGTCCAATTAATTCTCTGAACAACAGTATGCGGCCCAATTACCTTTAAGAGCATTAGCTGTGATGTTGGCCATTATCTAAATTCAATTCATTTACAATCGTGAGGTCCAATAGAAAGACTAATGTGTTCAGCGGCCCAGTATAGTTCAATAATGTTGACGAAACATCAAGACATGTCGACGAAACATCATGCGTGGCGAAACACTATGTTTCATCGGCAATGGGGTGGCGAAACTCTATGTTTCGTCGGCAATGGAGTGGCGAAACTGTATGTTTCGTCATCGTGATGCAGTTTCGTCTCAAAACTAGTTCATCTTGCACACACAGAACCCTAATCATCATGCCATTCAATCATTATCAATGTTCATGCAGCCCAAATACTTCATTAATCATGAATAACAATTAACCTCAATGACTTAGTGTAACTCTAGACTACCGATGCAGTTAACACATATTCAAAACAGCCGATTAATACGAAGTTTTGCTGATTTCCTAAGACTATCATACTTACGTTTTAATTCATTCAAGCGTACCACATATTGATTTCTATAATTACGAAAACTTATCATCAGACACAGTCACATATGCACGTTTCAAGGATATAACGATTAATCCGAAGGCATGCCGAAGATACCTGGCTCGACAAGAAGAGGGGCTTCGAAGGAAGTGTGATTGCCGACACCAAGAGTGCTTGGAAGGAGATCTAGGGTTCTGCCAAAGTGGTTACGGAGGAGTCTTAGGAGAGTTATGAACACATAACTGATCGTGCACATATTAAGGGAGTTGGGCTCAAGTTGGGTTCGGCTTGGGTTGGGCCCGCGTTTGTTTTATCCTTGGGCTCGGGGAAAGGAAACTGGACCGAGGACTACACACCTAGTGATGAGAGAGTCCGGCCCAACCAAAGTGTGCGCGAATGGGTAGTATACGACATGGAAAGTGTGTGATCAATCCGATGATTCGTAACTCAACTTATTTTTCAAGAACACTTATAGTTATTCAACAAAACAATCTCATACAATTAACTCACGTTTGCCATAATATACCCCTAGTCATACGTAATAAATAAAGTGTATTAAAACCAGTAATTAGTCAAAAGATCGGGTAATGCTAACCTTGAAAGTTCGGGTTGTCACATCATCCCCAACTTGAAGGAAATTTCGTCCCGAAATTTGATAAGCGCAATCCAAAAACAGCAAGGTGTTAGATCAGGATGACTGTTGATTTTTTTCCCAGGTGCCACATCATCCCCAACTTGAAAGGGAATTCCGTCCCGAAATTCGCCAATGATACAACTGAGGATACTAGAGCTTACTTCGATCATCGCGTTCCTACGTGAAGTCCAGTCCACGTCTTGAGTTCCAACGAACTCTCACGATTGAAATTCGACTACGCTAACGAATCTTGATGTCCTAGTCCATGATTTCAGTAGATTCCTCAACAACTGCAACTTGTCGTTAACCTCAGACTCTAATAAGGGTATCACAAGCGTTTTATCGGACAAACACTGCCTTAGATTCGGGATATAAATGATATCATGCACGTTACCCAAATTCGTCGGGTAACTCGAGTTTGTAGGCGGCGTAACCAATTCTTTCCAGAATTCTGAATAACTCGCGTAACGTAAATTAAGCTTGCCACGCTTCCCAAGCGTGCCACACCCTCCCAGGGTGAGACTTTCAACATGACATGATCGCCTACAGCAAACTCCCAGCGTTTCCTAATCTTATCAACTTTTCTGACGGTCACGCGTTGCCGCCAAACGATTTCCGATCTAAACAATCTTCCTAAGAGGTTCGAGTACAAATCCTGGATCTGTGATTAGGCTATCACCCACCTTAATTCTATAAGGAAATTAGCGTTACTGACCATGCCAGGCCTCTAACAGAGTTGTCTGAGTATTAGAATGGTAACTGTTGCAGTAAGCTCTACCAAGGTAAGTGTCCTTCCAATATTCACTAAATCCAGTCACACACATGCTCGCAGCATGTCTTCGAGTGTCAGGTTGGTTCGTTTACTCAGATCGCTTGTCCTGCGGTGATAAGCAATGCTCATGTCTAGACGTGAGCCAAGGGTGTTGTGTATCGCCTGTCATAATTCAGGTATAGTCCAAAATCAGGGGTAACAGGAGTTGGCACCTCGCGCCTGAAAGCCGCCTCTCTCAGAGGAATGTCCACAACTGTGAAGGCTCGTCAGTTTCCTTGATTGCAAGAGGGTGTACTGGTTACGTGAGACAATCAACGATCACCCAGGTGATATTGTTTCCGTTTAGAGTTGTTAGTAACTTGTGACAGAATCCATGACGGTCTGTTCTCATTTCCATATGTGTGTCTCTGGTTGCTGATTCTTCCCCTTGACTTTCCCCCAAGTCCAACATCAATCACATACATAGCTAGGTGGGCCTTCATGCCCGATCACCAGTGCAAGGTTTATAGATCCTAATATCTCTGATCAAAACCCAGACGACTAGAATATCGAGGCCGGGTTCAACTTGAAAATCCTCTTCCTCCAGTTCTCCAGTTTGAGTAGAGAAAGTCTGATCAGGTAGGTTAGATCGATGATGTGCTGCGAGGCTCACACGCGTCGAGGTTTCATCGAAGTCATTCAAAGGTTCCATCAAGCGAGGCCATCACATGCTTAGCTCTTTCGAAACAAAGGTACACGGGAGGCCCTTGTGATCGGTCTAAGTAGCGCATCTAGTACCGTCCAAGTAGTGCCTCCAACTTAAATAGACCGCGGTTTCCATTGCAGGTTGAGATTCGTGCAACTCTCCTTATAATTCCGCTACGTAAGCCATCACCTTCTCGTGTTGCATCGGCGTGCCGCCAAGACATTGAGTAGAAGCATCACAGTAAACTAAAAAAAAAATCTCCGGTACCTTCAGGTAAAGACAAGATCGGTGCATTGCAGAGTTTTTGTTTCAAGGGTTAGGAAAGCGTCTTCCCACTTCGTTTTCCCCCATGAGTCGGATGAGATCTCCATCCTACAGTCCTTGAAGTTGGCTTGACAACTCTTGCAACTCACCTGGTGCAAGACGGTATGGTGCACGGCGTTCGGCGCTGCTCCTGGCATAAAGTCAATCTGAAATTTCCGTCTGGCGATGTGGGGGGGGGGGGGGAGGGTAAACCGGATAACTCTTCAGGAAACACGCCAGAAAACTCACGAACTATTGGAAGGTCCTCGATCCTCCTCCATTCGGGTTGTGAATCGGTAACAGCGGGGTAGCCCTTTGGTAGACACTTATGGGCTTTCATGACTGGGATGATGCCAACCATGGCACCACTACGGTTGCCCTGCACCGACATAGATTCCCCACTGGGGATAGGGATACTCACGGTTTTCTCTTTAATGAGAATTCCCGTCTGGTGCTTAGATGACCAATCCATACTAACGACCACATCAAGGCTCCCAAGAGTGACAGGGAGTAGGTCAATATCGAACATTTGACCCATGAGATCAAGTTTACAACTAAACAGAACATGAGAAGCTTCTACTGATTTACCATCCGCTAGTTCTACTACATGCTTATTTACAAGAGGTGTGGGGGCCAATCCTAACGGACGACTGAATTCCGAGGACACCTAACTCTAACCGGCACCAGAGGCAATTAAAACAGAAACAAAAAGATCGTTCACAGAAAACGTACCGGTCATAACGTTGCCATCATTGTTATTGTTCCCATTGTTGTTACCGCCAGCATTCTGATTTAGCTGAGGGCAGTCTCGCCTGATGTGACCCTCGGCTCCACATTGAAAGCATCCCTTACGATCTCCACGGTGTTGCTGGGGTTGTTGCCTTTCCTACTACTGTTGTTGTTGCGGTTGCTTTGGGAGCCAGACCCTACAATCTTTAGCCATATGACCCACCTTGTTGCACCTGTGACATACCCGGGTGCACGGCCCGCGATGGTGGAATATACACTTATCACATTTTGGTAGCTTTCCCGCGTAGGAACCCTGATTTGAATTGTTGCTCTGATTCTGATTCACCGAAGACGACTGGCTAAAACTGCGGTTGATACTGCTGTCTGCCCTTTTCTGTGGCTGATTCGAGTTGGACACCTTGTCCACCTCATTCCACTTACGTTTGCTGTCGGTGGCAGGAGTAGTAGCTGTAGTAGCTGTGACAATAGTAGAAACACGCGGTGGTAGCGAGCCACGCTCCACCTCCTGGTCTGTGATATTGTGAGCTAAACGGATGATCTGAGGCAGGTTGTTAAGGTTTGCAGTAGTGAGATAACTCTTCACCTATGGGGCCAATCCCTTGATGTACAGCTCGATTCTTCGGTGTGGAGGTCGTGATAAGTTCGGGCACATAATAGCTAACTCATGGGACCATTTTGTGTATGCCTCAATCTCAGACCC